>JAJEJO010003394.1:287618-306253 GCA_020662805.1 Glaucomys volans | reverse complement strand
TTTTAATCCAGTCTTCCAGTCTATGTCTTTTGATTGATGAGTTTAGGTCATTTACATTCAGGGTTATTATTGAGATATGACTTGTATTTCCCGTCATTTTAGCTTTTTTGGGGTTTTTAGCTTAACTTTGTTTCTCCTTTGATTGACTCTTTCTTTAGGGTAGTTCCTCCCCATGGTGACTGAGATTGTTATTTTTCATTTCTTCCTCTTCGAATATTTTGTTGAGAATGTTCTGTAGGGCAGGCTTTCTCTTTGTGAATTCTTTAAGCTTTTGTTTATCATGGAAGGATTTTATTTTGTCATCAAATCTGAAGGTAAGTTTTGCTGGGTATAAGATTCTTGGTTGGCATCCATTTTCTTTCAGAGCTTGAAATATGTTGTTCCAGGCCCTTTTGGTTTTAGGGTCTGGGCTGAGAAATCTGCTGATATCCATATTGGTTTCCCCCTGTAGGTAATCTGCTACTTTTCTCTCGAAGCCTTTAAAATTCTATCTTTGTTTTGTATGTTAGGTATTTTCATTATAATGTGCCTTGGTGTGGATCTGTTGAAATTCTGTGCGTTTGGTGTCCTGTGGGCCTCATGTAATTGATTTTCCATCTCATTCATCATATTTGGGAAATTTTCTGATATTATTTCATTGAACAGATTGTTCATCCCCTTCGTTTGTATCTTTGTGCCTTCCTCAATCCCAATTACTCTTAAATTTGGTCTTTTCATGATGTCCCATATTTCTTGGAGGTTTTCTTTATGATTCTTAACCATCTTCTCTGTTTCTTCGACTTTGTTTTCAAGATTAAATATTTTGTCTTCATTGTCTGAGTTTCGGTCTTCCAAGTGATCTATTCTGTTAATTATGCTTTCTACTGAGTTTTTAACTTGGTTGTTTGTTTCCTTCATTTCCTTGTTTCCTTCAAGGATTTCTGTTTGGTTTTTTTTTTTCTCAGAACTTCTATCTCTTTATTGAAATGATTTTTTGCTTCCTGCAATTGCTCTATTAGCTGATTATTCATAGCCTGAATCTGCTCTCTCGTCACCTCATTCTCTTTTCGGATCATTTTAATTATGAACATTCTGAACTCCATTTCTGTCATTCCTTCTACCATGCTGTCTTTGGGATCTCTTGATGTATCATCTAGGTTTGTTTGGGACACTTTCTTCCCGTGTTTTTTCATGCTGCTCATGTATCTTCCCCTCTAGTAGTGCAATTCAGAGGGATTGCAATTTCCCTGTAAAGACTTAGAGCATCCCTGCAGATTTCCAGTAACTCACCAGATGTTTGAGAGGTGCTTGATCAAGTGGTGACCCAAGATAGCTGCTGTCTCACTACCTCCAGGTTGGGAATGATCAATGCTTCTGGGCAGAGGCAACCAGGAGACACAGCACCATGGCCGTGGAGCCGCAGCACTGTGTCCCCACGGGAAGGGGTGGGCTTAGGTCCGAATGCTCAGACAGCTGATGATGGCGTCTCTCCGCCAGGGAAGCTGTAGAATCCTGGGTGGGGTTTTATACACCAGAGAACACACTCAGGAGAAACCTTACATGTGCAGAGAATGTGGATGAGGTTTCAGACACAATTCAACTCTCACTGTACATCAGAGGACACACTCAGTTGAGAAGCCTTTTGTGTGCCAGGAATGCCGGCGAGGCTTAGGACAAAAGTCACACCTTATCAGTCATCAGTGAACTCACTCTGGGGAGAAGGTTTATGTTTGCACAGTTTGTGGGCAAGGCTTTAGTCAGAAAGCAAACCTTGTCAGGCACAAGATGGTCCACTCCAGGGAGAAGTCCTTTGTTGGCAGGGAATGTGGGCGTGTCACCAGAGGTCAGCAGTCATACATCAGAGGACACATTCAGGGGAGAAGCCTTATGTGTGCAGTGAGTGTGAGCGAGGCTTCAGTGACAAGGCAACCTAATCACACATCAGAGAACATACGAAAGGGAGAAACTTCTATCTGCAGCAGGTGGGGGGAAAACCTTAGGCTGAAGTCACAGCTTAGTAGGCACCAGAGAACATACATTGCAGAGACGCTTTATGCTCAGGGAATGTAGACAAGCCTTCAGCAATATCACCCTTCTTCACACAAGAAAGAGTGGTAGGGGGAGCCTCATGGGTGAGGGGTGCTAACAGGAGAAAATGGAAGGGTATAGGGTAAGGTTCACAACTGAAGCAAACTACACCTCCACCAGGGGACATTTGCTGATACCTAAGGACATATTTTTGCTTTCACTATGGTGGAATATTTATGGAATGCAGTGGATAGAACCCAAGGATGCACAGAGAGCCTCACAAAAATAATTGTTGGATTCATGGGCTTGGCTCCATGACCACTCCCCAACCTTGGTCAAACATTTCTCCAATGGTGCTATAGCCGTCTTCCCACACACCCATCCTTCCTTCCTCCTCCCCTTTATTTAAGTCAGGTGAACTTTCCGACTTTCTCTGACACTCTCTTCATTTTTTCATCAAATATGTCTTTCCCAACCATCTCTTTCACATCTGTCTTATTTCTCAGAAGACTCAATATACACATTTACAAAGGGAAAAGAGTAACTATAGTGAGACAACTTCATGTATATCACCTTCACAAAGTTAACCATTTATGTTGGAACACACCAACATCATGGGCCTCCTCATAGGATCCCTCCAAGAGGACATTATATATACATAGAGAGAGAGAGAGAGAGAGAGAGAGAGAGATACATGTGTGTACACATATTTAATTTATATAGATAAATTATATGTATAAATAAATGTAAATATACACACATATGTGTGTATATATATATATATATACATATATATATATATATATATATTTTTTTTTTTTCCAGAACATGCACAACTTAAATTGTTCCAGGAGGAAACAGGGAAATCTAAATTGAGGATTATTCTACAGAATAATTGCTATGTACTCTGTAAAAATACCAAGGATAAGAAACACACACAGAAAAAAAGCCTAACAACTACTTCAGATTAAAGAGACATGGCCACATAATACAATGTTTGATACAAGATACGATCCTGGACAAGAAATATGTAGTAACAAAAGACTATGAATTAGAAAGTAGCATTTAATAAATGCTTGCTTTATGGAAATAGAGTTCAGTGTTTTAGGAGTAAAGGACCATGACTCCGAATCATTCACAAGTGTTTTAAAAAAGTGATCCCAACGGATAATTATATTTAAAAAAGTATATAATAATATATTTTCTAGGAGAAGGGACATGAGGGAGAGGGGTGGTGGTGAATATGAACACCAGTGGAATAAATACAAACAGTGTATAAATCTAGTCAAAGGTATCCAAGAAGGGCTTATACTTTCCTTGCAACTGTCCTCCAAGTTTGACATTTTAATAAAAAATAAAACATGAGCAAAACAAAGGCAAAGAAGGAAAGGAAGGAGGAGTAGAGAAAGGAGGAAGGGAGGGAAGGAAAACAGAAAGGAAGCATGCTTCTGGGATGTTGGGTTGGTGGTGGGAAGGATCACAAGTGAGATTGAGTTGGGGTGGCAGTGCCCTGCTGTCCTGGAGCAACTAAACTTCTGAAGAAATCAGAAAGATTAGCCCATGTCCTGATTTCCAGATAGGAAAAAGGGCTTCTGAAAAAATCCTTATACTTGTCCTCAACAGTTCCTTTATACTCAATCTTCTCAATATAATTAAAAATTATGAGATGGAGAAAAAGGTAGGAAAATGTAACCTGCACTACAGACAGAAAGACAGAGAAACAAGTCACCTAACTAATGGATATGTCAGGGTCAGCTCTAAATCAATTATGTAACATTTTAAAGAATTTAGAAGGAAATTGATAAGATATTTGAAAAGGAAAACTAAAACTCCAAGAAAAACAAAGAACCAAATATTTACTCATATTGAAATATAAAACATATGAACATTTTCTCCATAGCTGCAGATGAGGCCAAATAAACTATAATGTTTCCTCCATTTCATTCTGAAACAGCTTCCTTGGAGATTCAAATGAGTGATATAAATGAGCTCAGAAATAACAGGAAAAGGGAGCCATTGCTTTGAAAGTGACTCATCTCCTCTTCTTTATATTAGGGAAAATCAGTCACTAACCCCTAAACTAACCCAGTATATTATGAAGTAGAAATAGATCTAAAATTTACTTCTCAAATTTTAAACACATAATACAAATTTTGCAATTCCTTTGAACCCTACGAATTCAAAGGAACTTTTGAAACTGAAATTTTTCTGTTGTCCTTATTTTAAAATGTATTTCCTTTCAAATCCAATGGGATGATTATTTTATCTTACATTTACTTAAGTGATTTTCTTGTTCATAGTGAATTAATAAAAATTAATTCATATTTTAGACCTAGGATAAATCCTCTCTATGTAAGTCTTATAGCCTATATTTAGATCAACCGTGTCCAGAATTTCAAAAATATTAGATCCTAGTTTTGCAACTTCAGATTTCAAAGGAACAATGGTTTGTAAAAATAAAATATTTCATTGCTTTCTCATTGTACTTATCAATATTCTCTTATTAAATTAGATTTAAAAGCAATGGACTAGGGAGACGTGATTCTTTTAGTGGTGACTAAAATGGGTGAGGTATCCTGAGAATACTTAAAATTTATTATAGGAAACAATCCAGAAACTAATGTAAGACCAAGATATTTGGATTAGTTATTATTTTGCATTCCTTTTATAGGATCTTTCAACATCAGAATCATGATCTGAATCAATTTCTGTTCTCAGTGTTAGAATGATATTTACATGCATGTATGCATATGTCACAATGAATCCCATTCATGTGTATAATCATAATGTCCCAATAAAATTCTTAATTCACTTAAATTTTAAAAAAATTAATAAAATTAAAGATTCGAAAGGAGTCCATTAAAATTCAAATAACATTTTTTGATTTGGGGTTAGCAAAACTTAGCTCTTTTCTCCTTTTTGGCAGTTTGAATTTATATCATGTTTCTTTCATTTCTTACCTCAAATAAACTTTTCTGAAACTTAGGGTTTTTTATGTGCCACCTCACAGATGCGTGTGCGCAAGTGCACACACGCACACACACATACACACTCACACATACACCAGATCCAAGATCCTTATTAAGAAAACTTTTCTTGAAAGTTTGATGCTAAATGAGTGACAAGTACATTTGGATTTATCCTAATAATTTTACATTTTAATTAATTTATTGATACATTGGTCTTTTCTACCATATCAACTCAATTTCAAATAAACATTGCCTTGTGAGTCCACCATTTTAAAATAAAAACAAAATGTGTAAAGAAAGAGACATATGTGGTATTATTCTGAAATTGTGTGCATGGGAGATAGGGAATGAGTTTATCCATGCTATCTTCTTTTCAGACTTTTTTCGATAGAGTCTCTGCTCACAAGAGAGAAGGAAAATGGGTAGATGGGTTTCTTTCAAGGTGTTTGGTACTCAGAAAGTTTGGTGAATTTCCCATCTGTAAAATCCAGGGTGGGGAACAAGATCCTTTTTCAAACTCAGGATACAAACTGTGATACACCACAGTAGGAAGGTCACAGAAAAATCTTTAGAAGGATCAAAGAAGCTGCCTTTCTAGATTTAGGAAGTACAAATTGATACATTTGTGTATTGGTATTTTCAACTACCTCCTACTTCTCTCACCTTCTTAACCGCAGGTAGTTGATTCGTAATTACTATTTCTAGGCAGTTCCCTTTGCAGATAATGATAAATAAATTGCCATTGTGATGAAGAGCAACCATCACAATGAAGTTGGAGAATTATAGAAATCATCATGTTTCAAATTTTGTCTCTGCCTTTTAATTTGCTCCAAGAACTTGGACAATTTATACTACTTCTAAAGTCTCAATTTTCTCATCTGATTAAATGGCACCATAAACTATCACTCTGGTAAATAGTCATTTTAAAGGTATAATTTTCCCTCTTCTGTCTTCTACTTAACTGGTCTCCCTTATTAAGTTTAATAAGAAATTTAATTGGTCCAGGGAAGCTGCAGCTTCAGGTCATTTTATGACCTCTGTCAAGTTGTGTAACTTCTCTGAGTTTCTGATTTCCCATGTGCAGGATAATAATAGCTGACACCTGCTCATGGTGCTGTGAAGATGCATGCAGGAACATCCACATGCAGGCTGTACTGTGAAGGAAGACAAGTGCTCCTTGCAGTAAGAGTAACAGCAAGGATAACCTTCAAACACATCCATGTCCCATGTATTCCCTACAGAGACCTGGGCATCTCTTGTCCAGGATCTATGGGCTTTAATGAAAAAAAAAAATCTGCCAGTATTAATTAAAGTCTATTTTTGCAAATTGTTACTGTCCTGTAATATTCCTATTGAATTTCTTGCAGATCAACAAAGACATCTTGGGAGAAAGTACTGAGCCATGCTGGCAAGAAATGGAAAAGCCCACCAGGTCACGTTTTGTCTACCTTTACGAATCCACTGACAGCATTCCTTGCATATTTTAAACATTTTCATTGGGAGAGTTTGACAGGATATGAGATTGCATTCTGATAGCAGTATATACCAAATATTTGTGGGGTCATAAATCTCTTAGTGTTACATTTGAACAGAATAACTATTGTCTTGTCTCTTAGTAATATGTGAGATCTATTTACATTTGAGATTTTGATTTTTTTCTCATACCTGTAGGAAGAGTACCGTTAGCATTATAGTTCTTCTAAGTGTGATTATTTGTTTAAGAGACAGGAGCAAATGTGCACAAAAGCATATTATGTGCTTAGGAAAGCAGTCAGCATGTTTTATATGTCTTGAACAATTAAATGTCTCAGCTACCATTGTCTAGAGGTCACTTTCTGTTCATGGTTTCCAAATTACACCTGGAAGTCTTTCCCAAGGTCAGATTTGATGCCTGAATTCGTTCTCCTGAATGATAAATGATTCAATAAAACCCATTTAAAGCACAGTCTCTGTATTCAGACAATCTAGTAGGATTAAAAAATTGTCTGAGTGTCATTCTTTGCATCAAATAAAGAAAGCATAATATAAGTCACCTTCCAAAAATGTTGGTGGTCAGGTAATTACCTAGTATATAAGAGAGAACTATTTCTTGTAAAAGTCAGAAACAAATAATAACAGAAGATAGAAAATGAGAGAAAAAGTCTTTCAGGAAATTTCTTTGTGCTTTTAAGAATAGAATGCATTGAAGATATGTATCAGTAATACACAAAATCTGAACAATGCCTGTTCTTTAGTTTCTGCTGACTCAAACAGACTTTTATCACTTTTCCCTAAAAATAAATAAATAAATAAATAAACCTGAATGTTATATTAAAATGGAGTGACTCACCGACGAGTTTGCTTTTCTTTAGTAGGAAAACTAAAGAAAGAGATATCAGAATATAAATGATTCCATTTATAAGGCTGAGCATGTTCAGAATTTTAAAATGTAGTTTGTGTTCAGTCTCAGGAAGGTTCTCTCAGTTGGAATATTTTCTTCAGTTATGACTCCCTTCTATCTTTCACAGAACTATTAGGCTATTCTTCCTGAAAGCTTATTGACTCCTACTTGATTTCCAAATAAACACATTCGTGATTTTCCGTGATCTCATCACCAAATTATTGTATAACCTCTTCCCATGGTTCCTAACCACTTGGTCAGGTTTCTAGCCTAAATGACCTATCGTTTGAGACAGTCCTATACTCCTTTTACTCGACCCCTTTTAATCAAGTTTCACATGCTATCTGCAAAGTGATTCTACCGACTCCTTTCTGACTTCTGTTTCAAAGTATGTTATTTCTCCTTTAAATATTATTTTGTTTCTTCTGCCCCTTTATCCATAATTAGTTTAACTCTCCTCAGAATTCCCAAAGCAATTTTTCCTAGATCTTCCATGTGTTATTTTTTTCATATTATCTGTCATAGATTATATCATCTATGTCAACCACATATCCACCATGGTCTTGTTATTTTCCTCCATAAATGACATCATCTCCTTGAGATCATCATTCAATCTGTGGTTATATTTGTTCTGTCCATCTGCCTCTGAGAGTACATTGACTTTAATGACTACTATTTGATTCTTTGAATAATTATAATGGTATAACTTTATCCTAAGTTCATTAATTCTCCTATTGATTTAATTGCATATTTTATTTTGCTTCCATTTTCCCTAGTTTACTTGGTTGAAAATGATGAAGTTGATTTAGGGTCTAGAAAAAGGAGGCAAAATAGAATGTGCTCTATAGAAACCCTGGGAGTCTAGAAAGGTGAACTTCAGAACCATCAGGATCCAAATGTTAGCAGACAGGGACCAAAACAACAATTTTATAGTAGTAAAAGTCCTATTAAAATACCTCTGCACAGAAGAAGTGGAGAACCAAACCATTTTCTGTTGACCTGTGGAATCTAGAGAAAGGAACATAAAATTGGAATATTTGGTCATGCTACGATTCTACTTGTAAGCCGTATTTACTGAAGAATTATCCACATGATTTTCACAGAGTGACCTTTTTCAAAATATTCCTAGGTATGGTATAACATTATTTAGTTTTCTATAATCTGATTTCTAGACTCACATGTACTGAAAAGTACCAGATTTTCTGACTATAGGTATAGTACGTTGGGTAGTATGGCTTCAAATATATGTAAGCTTAGTCAAATTTAAGAAAATAAGCAGTAATTGACTCAAAAAGATGATGAGATATGATATACCTCTGAGGAAGAGATATTGCATCTCTTGATGGAAAGTCCATATAGTTAGAACAACAGCCACTGCATGAGCTCTAGGACTAGTCAACCTTGATGGCAAGGAAATCTTGGGTTGCATAAAGCAAAAGGAGAGAAATTTTCTTGCTGTATCCATTAGCATATCTCTCCTCACTGCTTTCACATTAAGGTGAAGTTTAGGCTGTAAAAATCATACTAAACCATTCATTATTTGGCTAATAAAAATTCCCCAATTGCCTATTCTTTGTCTTTTAGGGACAAAAGTATTGGGCCAGATTATGAGAATATGAGAACGATTCAAGTTCTGGTCTCCCAGCAGAATTATTGTTTTCTTGTAAGAGACAAACTCATTACAATGATTACAGTAAGAACCTATTATTTTCAGTGATTTTGAGAAGTCATAAGAAGATTCCCAAGGAGTCAAGCAAGAGGTGAAACTGATATTTGAGTAATATATTTAAGTTCATTTTGGAATAATCCAAAAGAGAAGATATGTAAGTAACTAAGATTAGTAGTGGTGAGACTGAATAGAGACTGGAGTTAAAGAAACACATTCCCCATGTATTGATATAATGAAAAATATATTCTATATTGTCCCTGAGAATGAACTAAATTAGATACAATTAAAGAGAATATCTTTTAAAAAGATAACTCAGGCAGATTATATCATCTTTAGAAAATAAGTTTTGCAAAAGTAAATAAGGAATCTGGTTTGTATGTTACTAAAATAGTTTTATGGGATACTGAAAATTTCAGCTTTTGAAAGCACACTATGATATATCTGCTTCCAGAGAACAATTTCAAACATAGATATGTTGCCAATATAAGACACTGAGGAATGAGAAAATGGTTGACACAGAATCACCTTTCAAATGGTGGTTTTCTATTCTTTCAATCATACAGAGCTCTTTGAGATTTTTCCTTTGAATTGGTTATTTATACAGACAGCCTATGGCAAGCTTTCTTTGGTTTTATAGTGTGTGGTTTATCAACTAAAGATTCTCATGTCTCATTTTAGACAGAATTTTTTCCACCAATGAAGAAATAAGGATAAGAGTCACTTCATTGTCTTTGAGGTAATAAGAAAGAAAAGTACTCACACAGACAGCAAAGGAGTTGTCTTTGCTAGACAGAACTAGGAAGATATCTGATATCAATATCATAACCTTAACTTTAAATTATCAGTGGATTCATGATAGACTTTCACTATTAAGTAGTCTGACCTCTCTTTTATTGTTGATTTTCCTCATAGAAGGTAGCCCATTTCATCTTTGGACCACTTTAGTTGCTAGGAAATCCTTTCATATTTGCCTCAAATTATCCTCTATTAAGATTACCTTGTAATGCCCTGTTCATTGCCTAATTACTGTTCTGTTTCCTGAATGTTCCAATGCTTGCAAGCAGATTTGCTCCATAATTTTTTTCCAGTGCAGTCTACACAACTCCCAGTCCCTTCAAATGTTTGTCATGTGATATCATGTATTTAATACTCATCTTTCTCAGAATATGCTTATATTTCCTCTATGGTCTTAAAATGCAAAACATCTGAGACTCTCACTCATTGATACAGCTGTCAATAATCTCCTTAGTCATTTAGAGAACATCTTAAATTTGGTAAGTGATAAAGCTTTGAGAGCTTTTTAAAATCTGTGTTGCTTTCAAGCAGTTGTAATCTGCATACATTTAGTCAGCCTTGCATTACTGGGATAGATACCTGAGCAAAACAAGTTAAAGGAGGAAAAAAATATTTCAGCTCACTTGTTCAGGTCATGTTCTGCAGGCACTATTGCTTTAGGCAGAACATCATGGTGGAAGGGTATAGCAGAGAAAAGCCATTCAGCTTATGGCAGCCAGGAATCAGAGAGAAAGAGAGTTATGGTGTAAGGATGAGAACTACCTTCACAGGCTACATTTCCAGGGACCTGCTGCCTCCAACCATGCCTCACTGCCTACAGTTTCCATCGCCTCCCAATTACCATTTCAGCTATCAGTGGATTAATCCACTTCCAATGTCAGTGCCCTCATTTTCCAATCCTTATTTAATAGCCCCACCTCTCAGCATTTCTTCATTTGGAACTAAGCCTTCAGCACATGATACTTTGGGAGACATTCCAAATCCAAACCCTGGCACAACAAAAATCTAAATCCTTTACCAGTCATTTGCACAATCAAAGATGGGTTTCCATTTGCTGATGGGGAGGGGATTCTCAATTTTAATGCTCTTGTTTCCTTGTGTTTAAATGTAATGAAATTCACATTCATGTTTGGGAGTTGGTATAATGTAGCACAGAACACAGTTCTTAGATCTAAGTGAAAAACCCTGTTGTGCTACATTGTACTACTGTGACCTTCAGCACACAATTTAATTTGATTCAAACAATCTGGTAACTTCAATTCTCTTTGTTGCATCTTTCAATGATATTGGTTACCATTATAGATTAAATCCATGTTTTTACTGGTAAAAACACATTTATATCTAAGAAAGTAATTAATGAAAAGGACATATACGTTCTTTTACCAAATATTCTATTTGAATTCTTTCAAAATACCTCTGCACAATAAAAATCTAAGATCCTTCTATCTTATAAGTGTAAATAGTGGTTGAATGATTAATATTAGAACACTAAAATAGAGCTGGATTTTCTGTTAGTAAATACCAGAACTAAAGAAAACAAATAAAGAAAACAAACTAAAGAAAAGCATCATAATGCTTTCCCCATGTCTTTGCCATTTATGTCTGTCTTGATTATGACTGTAATGCTAGGACATAATTATAAATACATACAAACTCAGCTAAACATGTGCCTATACCTTACAAAAAAAGAAACGTAGGTGCTATGGGCCATTTCATGTTGGAACATTCAAGAATTGTGGTGTTCATATTTTTCAGATGATTTTTATTTATTACTGAAATCTGAGAGTGAAAATGATATCCTATAAAACCCCAACATGTCTCCAAGTTGAAATCATCAAGACTATGGAACCAGGAAATAAACATTTTCTTTCAACTTACATTTTAGACGCCCCCCTGCTCATTCTGCTTATGATGTTTTCTGGTAGTCTGATAATTTCTAGTACTACTTGCCACTAGTTAGCCATGTGACAATAATATTAGCACCTGCAAAGATGGAGCTGTATTTGCACTCTGGATATGCTTCCTCATATGCAAAATTTTGGCAGTATCTTTCCTGAACATTCTATGAGATGTTCTAAGTAGCGCAAATATAATTGAAAGGCAGAGTTCTAGAGACCTGGTTTAAGGTACCAGTTATGCTTATTAATAGAATAAACTATAAATCATTTGAACCAACTCCTATGGTTTAGATGTGAAGTATGCCCCCCAAAATTCATGTGTGACCCAATTCAAGAAACTTTAGAGAAGAAATTATTTGGTTATGAAAACCTTAACCTAATCAGTGCATTAATTTGCTGATAGGGATTAACTAGGTGGTAACTGCAGGCAGGTAGGGTGTGGCTGAAGGAGGAAAATGAAGAAAGAAGGAAGAAAGAAGGAAATGGGAATAAGAAGAAAAGAGGTATTAAAAAAAATCCAGTTAAATGAAGGAATACATAAACTTAGGTAAATCCACAAATAAATAATTACAGAGGGAAGACACAACAAATTATTTTACACAAGACAAACAGTGCAACAACAGCCATTAAAAAATTCAGTATTTTTCTTACT
This sequence comes from Glaucomys volans, assembly GCA_020662805.1. Lineage (NCBI taxonomy): Eukaryota > Metazoa > Chordata > Mammalia > Rodentia > Sciuridae > Glaucomys > Glaucomys volans. The sequence continues at coordinate 293,883 of JAJEJO010003394.1, read as the reverse complement.
GGGTTATTTAAAATCATGACAATTTTTTTCACATGCTTTCATAGTTATAAAAAAAGTCATGAGCTCACCATTGTCATTTTGGGTATGGTGGGGTTCTGTGGCATCCTGGAAGCTGGAGCAGAGTGGCAGCTGGAAGCTGGGGTACAGGATAGGAGCCAGGACATGTGACATGGTATTGCAGCCACTGCACATAACAGTGGCCCACAATCAGGACTCAGGGTTGCCACTTGAGCACAGAGCCAATGCCAGCAGCTGGAAACCGGGTAGCAACCAGTGGCAGAAGGAATGCCACACTTTCTAGTAGAGATTCTGGGCAAAGACCTGCTGCAAAGGTAGGCATTCTGCTCCCTGGCTGCCAGAGTCTCTGCCAGTACAGTGCCCATGGCTCTACCTCACCCCACCCATTTTGCAGAAGCTGGAGGGTGGGCGAGAAGGCTCTGCAGACTTCAGTTCTCAGTGATTTTACTACAGAGGTTACCTAGCTAAACTGTTTCAGAGGCATTCCCTATGATAATACTAGTTAGTATCTCCAGATGGGATAAAGTAGGAGAGTTTTAGCTGCTTCCTGAGGGGTAAGCTTACACATGTCTCCTACAAATCAGCTGTTTACCACAGTTTTCTGTCAGCAAATTGAAAAAAGTGGACCCTTCTCATTCACCACGTGGCTTTGTAGCTCCTGTCTCAGCTGAACTCTGTCTGACTTTCCTTTCTGTTCTTTGAAGTAAATTTCTTAGCTTTGCCTCTTTCTCCTTTTGTAACCCCTCTCACCCCTCTCCCCAGACTTTCCCTGATGCAGCAGGTACAGATTCTGGGTAAATAGAATCTTCCCAGTTTTCAGGTCTAGTAGTCAGAATTTGAGTCCCTCTAAATTCCCTGACCTTCCAGTATTGTGAATCAGTGTCTTCCCTCTATGATCCACCTCTCTGAGCAGTTACTCTCTCTCTCTGTTTTGATTTCAAAATGCAGAGGAGTTGAGGTGTACAGCCTACCTCATCTCTACAACCATGGATCCCTTCTGTTCCTAACTTAATGAGGTTGACCCTTTTTAATCTTTAAAGTAGCCAAAGATGTAGAGAACATATTTGTCACTATTTTATATGTAAAGAAACCTAGCAACAGAAAGAGAATTTGTAGTAAAAGAGAATGGGAACTTCATCACCTTATGGGCTGACAGGCTTTAGTTTTGCATGCTGACACACAGCACTTCTGCTTGCTAACATTTAACCACAGAACCTTGCAGAGGCTAAAGGTAGATGTAAAATATAACTGCAGTAACAGAAGCTGGAAACAATGTAGATAGAGCAATCCCAGTTTAGGCATAGTGCAGCAAAAGTGTCTAAACTGTATGAGCTGAGTCCCTGGGTTATTGACAAGCTTATACCATATAAGGAATGTACAATGCACCCTCCAATAGAATTGCACCAAATCTCTTGCCTTGATGTGCACAAAACTTGTATGTATAAAAGTAAAAGCCGTGCTGTGCTTGGGGCTCTGACTTTGGGAATTATCCCTCTGGGCTGTGGCGCCATTACTAAAGTGTTGCTTCCAGATCTCAGTTTCCTGACCCTCATTTCCCTCTACAAATTCTGTCATTCATTTAGTTAGTAACAAAGCAAAATTTAAATCAAAATGTGCAATACTAGAGAGCCCATTCCTTAAGCCATTAAATATTCTTTCTCTTCATAGAAGCACAATATATTCGGGAAATGACAAATAATTACAAGTGATTGTGATATTAAGGTATTCATAAGATACAAAGGCTAAAAATCTTGGAACGTTCTGTGTATGCGATACCAATGTTCAGATTTGTAAAATTATCAAGACATTGATGATTTCATGAAAAGTGTATATTTTCAAAAGATTATCTGTTGATCCAGTAGTGAATGTATATGAGGAGGACAGATAAAGTAGGAGAAAAGCATCATAGTCTGGGGAAAGGAGGATGACTATTTGAACACAGTTAATGGTCACAGGGACAGAGAAAAGGAAAAGAAATCACAACTGAATAAATGAAAGACATAGTCCAACTGATGTGATAATCAGTTCTATGTCAAGGAGTCATGGCAAAGGAAAGGAGGAAGTTTTCTTATTTGACCATATTGTGCAGGTGGGGGCCATTAGCAAAGACAAAGTATATAAGAAATTAATCAGATTTTTAAATTTTTTAAATTTTGTTTGTTCTAATAGTTGTACATGACAGTAGAGTGCATTTATACATTTCAATAGATCATACATAAATAGAGTAATCTCATTTTTCTGATTATACATATTGCAGGATTGCATCGGTCATGCAGTCATCCATGTACATGGGGTAATAATGTCTGTTTTAATCTACTATCCTTCCAACCCTCATACCCTTTCCCCTCCCTTCACTCCCCTCTACCTAATACAAAGTCACTCTATTCTTCCCTGTCCCACCCCCGCACCCCCCCACCTCTACTTTGTGAATTAACATCCACATATCAGAGAAAACATTCGGCCTTTGTTTTGTTGGGTCAGATTTTGATGGAGGATAATATCTTCAGGTTTGGAGCTTCTCAAATGTTCTATATATTCCTTGTGTCATTTATTTGGAAAATGACATCAAGTTTCTGATCTGAAAATCTACTCTTGTTGTCAGTGTGGAATCTTTTGTTGTTGTTGCTGTTGTTGCTGCTGTTGTTTTATTTTATATTAAATATGTCCTAACTTTAGTTTCCAATGTAGCCATGTTTTTATTGAAACACTGGTCTTTCTATTTTGAAAAATAATTGATTTTGCACAGCTAAATTTGACTTGGAAACACTGCATTTTTATAAATGGGATATTTCCATTCTTCTGTCAAAAGGAATCAATGGTCAGCAAAACATTTACAATAAGGTAAATATTGGATTTCTGCATTTTGTGCTGGATACAGATATTCCAATGAGATAAGTATGTCCTTTATCAACCGACACACTTTCTTTCAAGAGTGTATTGTAACATTTAATTTCCTTTATATAAACAGTTTATCAGTGACATTTTAAGGCTGGTACAGGAAAGTAATGTTTTAATTTAATGCATATAACATAGCTGGCACATTCTTTTTAGGATGAAAAATTGATTTAATAGGGTCAGTTGCCTTCATTTTCTTCACCAAAGTGCATCTTTCCCTTTCTGTTGGATCCTCATGTGTGGTTGGTTTTGGTTGGTTTAGTTTGCATAGGTGCTATAACAATTATACCATGATAAAATTGTCTTTTTTCAGTGTCCCCATTCTGTAACAGCAATTACATCATTCTTCTTTTCTATTTTCCTTTTTCCTTTTCTTGGTAAATCTAAAAGAAACTTCTACTTCTGTGTGAAATTATTGAGCATCTTTCCTTTCTTTTCAAATGGTACAGAAATTCCAAGGAGAAGAGAGGCTTGTCTACCATGTATCTGCCTCTACTCCCAGCACAGTGCCCACCACATACTCTAATAAGCCTTAATAATTATCTGTTGAATGAATGAAATAATGAAGGTATAGATGAATCATTTAATTCTCTTCCAGGCCTTTTTGTTTGTTTGTTTGTTCATTTTCTTTCAACTTATTATTTTAAGCAATTCTAAACTTGATAGATGATGTTGAAATTGCTTATTACCTAAGATGCTAACTTCGATCATTTATTCACATCAATCATGTTTCTCCACTGCAAAGTTACCATTTCCTCCTTCCTATTCAACAAGTATCTTGGGAGAGTACTTTGAAATTATAATACTATTCTTATCACATATTCGCTCACTGATTTATGCATTCCTTATCAAGCCCTTCCTACAGTAAGAATTCCTCTGTGGTTGCCAAGTGTCAGTTTCTGTCATCCTTTCTGCATTTACTAGTTTAGATTCTAATGTGAGTAGGGTTGTCCCTTTATCAGACTTATTAATATTTGCTTTATTTATAATGACTTTTAATATGTTCCTATAGTTACTTACTTAGCTTATATTGTCCCCGATTTGACCACTGACTTCCATATAATTTCAACATGACCCCATCATAACAAAGCCCTTTCTTATCACAACAAAGCACTTCTTACCACAAGATGTATAAGACTTGCACTGTACTTTCTCTGCTCTAACCTTATAACCTGACCATTTCTCCATGGATTTCTGACTTCTTTTATATAACAGTGATATTAAGAAGTCAAGATTCTACACTTAATTCAGTGTTCACAGATGTTATGTTTTTCTAGACCCTCTCAAGAGACATAGCTAAAAAAAAAAAAAAAGTGTACTATCACCTTTGTACTATTTATGCACACATTTTTTACTATTGCTTCATCTGTTATTTATCTATGTATATATTACTTTCTCAAAATTCTGATTCTAATGCAACATCAAAAGTCCATCCTGTCTTCCCCTTTTCCTTATTCATTAATTCTGTCTTGATTAATGAATATCAAACACCTTCATACTTTTAAGTCTATACTATACACAACTTCATAATTGTTAACTTGAATTCCTGTGAAAAATAAATTTACTAATTAGACAACAGTAATTGTGTACAGTTATTCTGTATTTCTATCAAAATTCTGTTTCCAGAATTAAACTTTTATCCCACGGGTACTAGTGATATTAAATTAGGAATGCAAATGTATGTATTTGTGATAAATTTACGATCATTTATAACCACATGTATGCCAATTTGCCCTCTGTCTCCTTCCTAGTTCTTTTTAACTAGTTCATTTTGGCAGAATGTGAAATTTTCACCATGGCTTGAAAAATAAAATATTAAAAAACGAGTAATCAAGGAAGCATCATTTCATTCTTGTCTTCTAACCTGTTTCCCTTTCCTTTTTATTTTCGCCCCATTCTAATCTATGCTCTTCTGTCACATTCGTTTCTATTTTTTGCCTCGTTTTGTCTTAAAGTACTGGAGACTGAACCCAGTGGCACCCTACCACTGAATGACATGTCCAAACCTTTTTGCTAAGTTTTCTAGGGTGGCCTTATACACATGATCCCCCTGCCCTCAGCTTTCTGAGTAACTGGGATTGCAGGCATATGGCTCCGAGCCCAGCTCCGATTTCTGGACTTTAATTGCTGTTATGTATTTTTTATTTTTTTTTCTCTTTTTTTGACATATGTGTATGATATGATACTTTTACTGCATGTAAAAGGGATAAAGATTCCTTTTTTCGCTTTGAATATTTTACTTAACAAACTATGCTAAAATCCACACATCTAAGCTCACTGAAATTGTCTCTTTCCCTTTCATGTCTGCATGACACTACATTTTGTTGATTTGTCATAGTTTATTCAAACACTCTCCTATGTAGGATGGTTTAGTCTTTTCTCAGTGTTTTGCAGTTACAAATAGCTCTTCAGGGAAAGACATACACAAGCTTATATTATTACATCTCCATAGCAAACTCCAAGAAGCAGGTTTTCTAGGTCAAAAGGCAAGTGCATGTTGTTTCAAAAATTTTCTCCTGTGGGTTTTATCACCATGCATTTCCATCAGCAAAGAGTGAGATTGATGGTTTACTCACATATTCCAACAAAACATGCTGATTCAGGCCTACTTTGTCTTTTATTTGGTGCAGAGTCTCTGGTATAATGCTTAAGTCCTTGGTCCATTTTGAGATGAGTTTCCTGTAGGGAGAGAGATAGCAGTTTAATTTCATTTTACTACATATGGATTTCCAGTTTTCCCAGCACCATTTGTTGAAGAGGCTACCTTTTCTCCATTGTATGTTTTTGGCTCCTTTGTCTACTATGAGTAACTGTCTTTTTGTGGGTTTGTCTCTGTGTCTTCTATTCTGTACCATTGTTCTGCCTGTCTATTTTGGTGCCAGTGCCATGCCGTTTTTGTTACTATTGCTCTGTCGTACAGTTTAAGGTCTAGTATTGTGATATCTCCTGCTTCATTCCTTCTGCTCAAGATTATTTTGGCTATTAAAGGTCTCTTATTATTCCAGATGAAGTTCATGATTGCTTTCTCTATTTCTCTGAGGAATGTCATTGGAATTTTAATTGGAATTGAATTGAATCCATATAGTGCCTTTGGTAGAATGGCCATTGACAATATTAATTCTTTCTAAGAACATGGGAGATCTTTCCATCTTCTAAGGTTTCCTTTAATTTCTTTCCTTAGTGTTTTGTAGTTTTCATTGTAGAGGTCTTCCACATCTTTCATTAGATTGACTCCCAAGTATTTTATTGTTTTTGAGGCTATTGTGAATGGAGTGGTTTCCCTAATTTCTCTCTTAGAGGATTTATCACTTATGAAAAGAAATGCATTAGATTTATGCATATTGGACTCTGT
>JAJEJO010003394.1:173021-280557 GCA_020662805.1 Glaucomys volans | reverse complement strand
TTCTACTACTTTTGGTATTGATCTGTTCTTTTTCTAGAGCTTTGATATGTGATGTGAGATCATTTAGTTGTTGACTTTCTATTTTCTTAATGTTTGAGCTCAGTGCAATGAATTTTTCCCTTAGAACTGCTTTCAGAGTGTCTCAGAGATTTTGATATGTTGTGTCATTGTCCCTTTTTACCTCTAAGAATTTTTTTAATTTCCTCTCTGCTGTTTTCTGTTGTCATTGCATCATTCAATAGCATACTATTCATTCTCCAGGTGTAGAAGTATTTTTTGTTTTTATTTTATCATTGATTTCTAATTGTATTCCATTATGGTCTGATAGAATACAAGGTAGTATCTCTATTTTTTTGTATTTATTAACAACTTCTTTGTGGCGTAGTATATGGTCTATTTTCGAGAAGGATCCATCAGCTGCTGAGAAGAAAGTGTATTCACTTGATGATGGATGAAATACACTATACATGTCCATTAAGTTCATATCATTGATTGCATTATTTAGTTCTATAGTTTCTTTGTTCAGTTTTTATTTGGAGGATCTATCTACTGGTGAGAGTGAAAGTGGTGAGTGGTGAGTGGTGAAAGTCACCTAGTATTATTGTGTCTTTGTCTCTTTGATTCTTAAAATTGAGAAGGGTTTGTTTGACGTATGTAGATGCTCCATTATTTGGGCCATAAATATTTAAATGCATTATGCCTTGCTGGTTTATAGTTCCCTGAATCAGTATGAAATATCCTTCTTTGTCTTTTCTGACTTAGGTTTAAAGTCCACTTTATCTGACATGAGGATGGAGATCCCTGCTTTTTTACAGAGTCCATGTGCATGGTATGTTTTTTCCCCATCCTTTCACCTTTTGTCTGTGGTTGTCTTTTTTTATGAGATGAGTCTCTTGAAGGCAGCATACTTTTGGGTCTGTCTTTTTAATCCAATTTGCCGGTCTATGTCTTTTGATTGATGCATTTAGGCCATTAACATTCATGATTATCATGGTGATATGATTTGTATTCCTGGTCATTTTGGTTTTTACCTTGACTTGGTTTCTCCTTTGACTGGCTTTCTTTTGGGTAGTTTCTTCCTTTCCTGTGTTGCTTTTCACTTCCTCCTCATGACATATCTTGCTGAGAATGGTCTGTAGTGCAGGCTTTCTATTTGTAAACTCTTTTAGCTTTTTTGTATCATGGAAAGATTTTATTTCACCACCAAATCTGAAAGTTAGTTTTGCTGGGTATAAGATTATTGGTTGACATCCTTGGTCTTTCAGGGCTCAAAATATATTGTTCCAGGCCCTTCTTGCTTTCAGGGTGTGGGCTGAGAAATCTGCTGATATCCACATTGATTTCCCCCTATATGTAATCTGATGTTTTTCTCTTGCAACATTTAAAATCCTATCTTTATTTTGTATGTGAGGTATTTTCATTATAATATGCTTTGCTGTGGATCTGTTGTAATTTTTTGCATTTAGTGTCCTGTAAGCCTCTTGTATTTGATTTTTCATTTTATTCTTCAGGTTTGGGAAATTCTCTGATACTGTTTCATTGAACAGGTTGCTCATTACTTTGGTCTGTATCTCTGTGCCTTCCTCAATCCCAATAATTCTTAAATTTGGTCTTTTTATATTGTCCCATAATTCTTGGTGGTTCTGTTCATGATTTCTTACCATCTTCTCAGTTTGGTCAACTTTATTTTCAAGATGAACTATTTTATCTTCATGAAATAGAAACTTGGTTTGTTAGGGACACTTCTCCTCCTGTATTTTTCATATTATTTCTGCATATTCCCCCATACCAGTGAAGAACTGAGGTACTGTAGCTTCCTCCCTGTAGGCTTACTGTGATCCTGCAGGATTCCAATATCTGTCCTTTGAGGGGAGGATTTTTGACAAATGTGATACATAATAAATGGTGTTCCCATAATTTTCTGATTTGCATTTATTCAATTGTGCATTTGAATTTATTTTCATAAATTTCATGACCATTTTTTCCATTTTGTCACATATGAGTACACAACCCTTCCATTTTTCTGTAACAGTTTTGTCTTCTTTTCTCAGTTCTGTAAAACACTTCCAAATTTTTTCCACCTTTGTCAGTTCCTTTTTAAATTGTTCTTTTAACCATGTAACTAAGAAACTTATATAATCATAATTCTCATATTTTTATTGTCTCTGGACCGTAAGTCATGTTTATATTGCCTTTTCCATCACATATTTCTTTCTCAGTTTTATGATTTCAATTTTTACATTTATATCTATGACTTATTTTGAATATATTTTTTATATGATAAACTAAAGTTGACATTTCAGACCACAGGAGAAAAGATGAATTCTTAAAAATAAGTGATGCCTTTAAGATTGGATAAAGAGATGTTAGACCCATATCTAATCTGTTCTTCTGTTCAGGTTCTAGCACCACAGTATCAATCACAGTGTTTTTAGTATGCTGTAGTATCTCTTTTGTCTGTTTGAAAATTCTAATTATTTTATCCTTGTCAGTGTTTTACCAGCTATTCTTCCCTATTCTTTGTTGAACCAATTTTTATTAATTATTGAACCAATTTCTCTATCTGAAAACACACTTTTTTGGGGGCAAATTTTTTGAATTGTATTTTTTAATAAATCAACTCAGAGTAAACTGACATCTTATTAATATGATACATTCAACAAGAAAAAGGGATATTTTATTATCTGTTAAATTTTACTTTTCAATCTTTCTGAAGTAGTTTGAAGTTTTTCACAAGTTTTTATGTTTTGACTGCAATTCGTCTACTTCATGAACTGTGACATTATTTCCCTTCAGCAAATGTTGTGAATATTATTTGTGAATGTTGTGCAGATACACAAAACAACTTTTATTCTTTATTATTAAAGTGTAAAATATTGCACATCCATAAGAATTATCCAACTGATTCTATTACTTGGACTATCAGAATCACTGCTAATGTATTCCTATTTTTTCCACTCTCCTTGTTCATCTTTTTACCTACATATAACCTTTTAACTCACTTTGTTTTACCTCTGGTGTACAGAGAATCTTGAGATTCGCTTTGTAGGTCAAATAGAAATATCTGTTCTTTTAAAAGGTAGACTGAGCCCTTGAAGCACAATCTGTATGACCTATATACTTTAAACCCAATCCTGCCATGATATTTTGTAATTATGTGTATTGTGTTGTAATTACTATATTCTCTTAGAAGATGCATACCTCCACTCTTTCATTGACAAATACTTATTTTTGGATGGTGAAGGAGTTTCATTGTTTGTTCTAGTGTTACCTTTTACATTTACATCTCCTATTAATGTCCCTTTTTTGTTGTTATTTAATGTTAAACTAATTTTTTTGCCAGTTTCCTTAATGTCATCATTTAACTTCCTTTTTTCAAAAAATAAATCATTTTATTCTATTTTACTTCCCATCTCTCCTATATGCAATTTATGCATATCAATGAAAATTTATACACAAGTGTGTATTTACATAGGCATATATATTCACTTTTATTACTCTATTGTGTAGTAATGTGTTTTTACCTAGAATCCATTGTAGGTATCAAGTCTTCCAAAGAAATTTGTCAAAGATCCCAACAAGAAATTTGTGGAATCTCTTATTTTGCTTTTAAGGTCATTGTGTGTGTGTGGTACTGGAAATTGAATCCAGGAGAGCTTGACCACTGAGAGACATCCCCAGATCCCCATCATCACCCCCTTTTAATTTTTTTTTTTTTTTTTGAAGCAGGGTTTCATTAGGTTGCTTACAGCCTTGCTAAATTGTTGAGGCTGACTTTGAATCTCCTGCCCCAGCTTGCCAGCTTCTGGGCTTACAGGAGTGGGCCACCATGCCTGGCTAAAGGTATTTTTTTTTTTTTTTTTAGTATTTTGTTTTAGTTGTAGGTGGACACAATACCTTTATTTTATTTTTACGTGGTCCTGAGGATTGAACCCAGGGTCTGATGCATGTTAGGCAAGCACACTACCACTAAGCCACAACCTCTTTAACCTCAATATTTTGTACAATATTTCTTTATTTGTACATACCATACCAGACTGATCACTCTGAGTGCAGAAGCCATATCTTCTGTATCTGCAGAGTACCTCCATAATTCTTTTTTTGTTTTGTTTGTTTTCTTTTTCACCATGCTGGGGATTGAACCCAGGGTTTTGTGCTTGCGGGGCAGGCACTCTGCCAACTGAGCTATATCCCCAGCCACATAATTCTTAACCACAATCAATTTCAGTATAACTTTTACAAAGATTGCAATATTTTTTTAAAAATGTACTAAAATTGGTCATTTTATTAATGCATATTCTTCTTTTGGTCTCATTTGGAATTCTTGTAATGTTTGCTATCTAACTGAAAGTTCTTTTTGAGTTCTGGTTTCAAAATTTCACTAAATAGAAAGAGATAGTTGCTCTTTTTAAACTACATCCTAACTTTCTTTAACTTCATATTAAAATGACATACTGAGAAGAAACTTCCAAGATGAGAATCTAGTTCCAATATTTGTGTGCTTAGAAACCTGGGGGTAAAGTAATTTCCTGGCTTTTAAAAAAATTATTAAGAATGAAATGAGAATACTTTTGACAGTTCTTTAATTTTTAAATGATTGTGTTCATATATATTTCTTTTAATTTTTTAGTCCAGAGATATGAAACTCATTTTAGCTATCAGAATGCATTTTATCTCCCAGTTCTCAAGTTCCTCATTTTCAAAATAGATATAATGATAATACATTGTCCCTTTCACTCCTGGTGATAAGGTGGCAATGAAAGTTCTGCAAAAGTGTGTTTATAAATTATTGATCACCTGCTCATCTACCAGACCCTATTAATGTGACAATTGCATTTTATAATGTGAATGTGCTTTGAAAAATGGCAAAATTCTACACAAAAATGATCATCTCTGATTTGTAGGTCAATTTAGATGGATGACAACAGTCTACATGGTGCTAGTATCATTAATTATATTATGCCTCTAATTCCAATTGTGAATTTAATTCTATAAAGTAAATTGTATGTGTGTGTGTGTGTGTGTGTGTGCATGTGCCTGATTTGTCATTGGCTGGAAATCTAGTATTCACATTTAGCTGGTGCACAAAACTATGATTACCATGTTGTTAGGTGCTGATGTTTTCTAGAGCAATTTGAAATGGCCATTGTGTTCAGCTCTGCAAAAGTGGCATGGAATGGTTCTGGTCCTACACCTCTATAACTGCCATGATCCAGCTTCCAAAGATAACCCTAGACCAGCAGGCACTTTGTGGCAGTACTGTAGCTGCTACTATTTTCATTCATTGGTGCCTTAATTATATTAACACCCACGTTTTCCAAACTGAAGCAAAAAATGAATATGATTTGAGTTGGCCCTGACTGATAAAATAATTTGATCTTTCCTTCCTCTCCAGTTACAAGATCTCTCATCCTTCAGGATCTGCCTTTAGAGTTGACTCCAATTCAGTAGTGGACTATACCTGTGTGCTTTGACTTAGGGATCATTTCTAGTCCCTCTGGCTTGAGAATACTTTCCAGTCTCCTCTTTCACTTATTTCTTTTTTCACTCTTCATGCAGCTGAGGCATGTCTCTTCTTGACAACTTCTGCTGACACTCTGGCACATGTGAAAAATACTTCTGTGTCTTAGCACCATGCACTTTTTCCATAAATATTTTCATTATCCTTCACTGCAATTGTCTAATTCCTTGCATGCATTTTTCTTTACATTTATGTTCCTTAGGGAGGGTCTTTGTTGCCCAGAGTTTAGTATATGCTATCACAAAAATATAAAAATACAGTTAATATGCTAAGTATGGATCTTTTAAGATTTTTATAAATTCCATCTTTTAAAATTATTTTTTAAGACAAAATTTCAGAGACAAAAGCTTCTTTTAAAATTTTTATTCTAGTTGTAGATAGACGCAATACCTTTATTTTATTTTATTATTTTTATCTAGTGCTGAAGATCGAACCCAGTGCCTCACATGTACAAGGCAAGTGGTTTACTCCTGAGCTACAACCCCAGCCCCAGGGAAAGCTTCTTGAGCACACAGTGCCTGGAGTTCAAGTGCAGTCTTCTGACTCTATACCTTAATCCTTCCAGTACCATCAAGCCACCTATCTGGTCACTTACAAACCTGTCATTTCCCACTTGGCCTCTAAAACTGTTGAGCAACAAAACTGGAGTTTAAAAAGCCCTTTTCAATAGTTCAAATTCTGAGACTTTCACACTTGAAAGCACTGTGCTTCTCTATTCCTTTATTTATTCACCTTTCTGTGTCAACAGAATAATCTCCTGTAAAGAGTGCTGCTCTTTTAAAGCATTTTACAATTTCTGACACTGATGCAGAGAAGGTATATACTGGGATGATAACCCATCTCTCTTCACCTTCGTTGACCACTGTTCTTCACAAAATGTCTCCTCTGCTTTTCTTAATCAATAGTAATGAAGAAAATGGTAATGACATGTCATCTCTCGGCTTAAGCTGTTATTTGTCCTGCCTTTCTAAAGAAAGAGCACTTCAGGGAAGCACTCAGGCCCATGAAGCACCTGTATGTGCGGGCTGTATCTCAGAGCTATTCAATTACAGTTCATTTTGAGACAAGTTATTTAAAATAACTAAGAACTGTTTACTCATTTGTTAAGAAAACACATCCCTAAGCATTCTCACCTCCAGAGCCTAACACGAGAACGAATTGGCAAAGTTTGACCTCATTTATGAAATTATTGCTTTTCTTTTTTCTTTTCTAGATGAACTTACTCCAAAGTCAAAATTATATATAACCATTTTACCTTAATATTGCCCGCACATACATTACAATATTCCAAAACACAAAGATTTAAGTGTCTATTTAAAAATAAATACTTTTTTCAATAAGTCTGAGTTTTGCCTGCAATATACACTATAATCAATTAATTTTCCAACTCTGTCAATGGAGAAAGAGTGCTGAATCTCCTAATGATTATATTTCAAAAGGAATAAGAAGCAAAATCCTTATATAAGTATAGAATATAAATATAAAAGTTCAGGGTGACATATATCAAACTATTCAAAAATTCAGAAAAAAATCAGTCAAAATCTTTGTGACTTGAACTTAATAAACCAAAGTTTAGATACAAATGTGTTACCACTCTCATGCCAACTAGAATGAAACAGTTTGATTTTTGTTGTTCCATTTATTTCATTTGGTTTTGAATATCGTGAACTGATATAAAAATACAATATGTAAATGTGTTAGTCTTTAGTAAAATGAGGTAAGAAACCAACGTAACTTCCACCTTTCCAATGGAAGCAGATAAGACTAATTAATGTCTGGTGGCCCAGGGTTGGTTGGTATACTCCCTATTGTCTTCAGCACCACAGAAGTGGTGGTACAGAGTGGGTGTCAGGTACACACTCATTGGAAAGGACAGCATTTGTGAAGTAATGGCTTCCAATATTTTATAATCATTTAATTAATTAAAGCATGTTCATATGCATTGCATGATCTATTCTTGAAAATGTAATTGAAGATAATAGATAAAATTGCAAATGTATTAAGGAGGAAACTGATAAGACTTGAACTGCAGTTTCATGGGTCATAATGGCTTAAACAGAACTCCTTCCTTTCTTCTTTCCCCCTTCCTTCCTTTTTCCTTTATTTCATTTTTCCTTTTCTTATTCTTCTCCTTCCTCTCTCTTTCTTGCTCCCTTTCTCTCTGACATCCTACAATAACTGAGTTTTATTTAAAAACCAGGATAAATTCTTAATATCCAACAATAACAAAGCCTTAATTGATTATCTTCACCTTCAAGCATCCATGACCTTCTGATCCATGCAGATGAATGAAATAATAAGGACAAGGTATGTTTGTAAAACTTTCAGTTACAGATGGCATATTGAATAGAGCTTATTTCTCCACCAAAAATAAATCAAAATATTAACAAAGGAATAAAAATATGGATATATTATTTGTAAAGGAAGAAAAGATGATTTAGCATTTAAAATAGCTTTGTTCATAAGGCAGGAAGAAAAATAGACATATTCTATGTCTATTTTTAGTAGAAGTCACAGGTCAGATTACTTGCAGGGTAGTGTCCTGCAAACAGTGAAGGGAGAAACTCAGACATAGCTAGTAGAGGCAAGGACTTAAGACACCAAATGTCATGCAGGGAAGAGAAAGAAACAAGTTGAACACATAGAGCAACATGGAATTCTGTATCTGGCACAGTCCTTTTTTGCATAACTCTTTTTATTTAAAGACAGAATACACTAAAGTATAAATCAATGCTGTGTGAGATATTATTGATTGTGTTCTTCACTTTTTTTTAGCTCCCTGACTTTAGTACTGAAGCTTGAAAGACTAGATACTTACCCTTCTAACCTCTAAAACAGATTCAGTGGACACATGAAACAAATTTGGCCAATATGACCAAAGTAGAAGTTCAGTTCATGGGAGGATTTTAAAAAGGTGTTAAAGGCCTTCTTTGACCTCATAAGTTAAAGGCAATACTTCTAAGCCAATGACTACAACAGCTTACTTCCAAATTTTCTGTTGCACAAAAATAATAATGATAATGATAGTCATAATAACCTCTATGTTTGGAACATAGAAATTGCTTGCATTTTCTGTTTGTCTCACAATGATAGATGTCAAATTAATCCATCATGATTTTCCTAGTCTTGTATTTGTATACACAACCAGGGTAACTCCATATCATGTACAACCACAAGAGCGGGATCCTAAATAGAATAAGTTATACTCTATGTATATATAATCTGCCAAAATATATTCTACTCTCATGTAGAACTAAAAAGAACAAATTTAAAAAAAACAGAAGGCAATTTTTAAAAAATGTCTATTAGTTATTAATAGACCTTTATTTTATTTACTTACTTACATGTGATGCTGAGAATAGAATCCAGTGCCTCACACATGCTAGGCAAGTGCTCTACCACTGAGCCACAACTCCAGCCCCAAGAGTTTTTGTTTTTGATTTTATAATTTTGCTGTGCTGAAAAAGTCATTTACAAACAAGGGTATTAATAGATTGAGATAAAATTGAAAACTTCAAGACATGACAGATAGCGATGAGAAAAAGAATAGGAGTAAAGCAATAGAAGATGGAAAAATAAGTGAGAATTTGGAGTTGAGCATTTCATTATGTGAAGTATTTGGAGTAATAAGAAAATCAAGGTATGGGTGAAATTCACTGGGGTTGGTTTGCAGGGCCTTGCAGAAATAAAATGAAGAGATGTTAATCTTAGGATAAAAAATATGTTTTTAACATGGAGACTAAAATCATTCAACACCACAAAGTCTTCCTATTGAGAGTGACCAGGAGATTAGCAAAGGACATTGATACACTGATAGAAGCTTTACAAAATGACATGGGATTTAGAAAAATAAAATATGCAAGGGTGAAAGGGGAGTAGCAAGAAGCAGTATGAATGGCCTGGAAAACACTGATGTTCCTTCCATTTTTGACCTTATGATATGTGGGAAGAAGGCAAATCAATGGTTAACACCAAGTTGTATAACACAAGTGCTAGCTTCCACCTACATACTAGATTTATAACCTTGTTCTAAGGTCTTCTGAATTTCAGGATCCATAAAATAATGCCAAATACAGACGGTTATTATCCTGGTAAATTCTAGAGGACTGGACACAAGTAATATGATAAAAAGATGGCAGCTGTTTCCATTGTTAGACTCCAGTGGGAAAAGATGGACAGGTGTGAGGACCTGGGGAAAAGTCAGGTTTCAGTTAAGTTAAAGTGTGTTAGCAAAGAGGCTATATTCCCTCAATTGTGTCTGCTGGAAAAAAATTTGGCAACTGTCATTTCAGCATCCTTCAGCAATCAACAGTAGTATAAAACACCGGTTTATGAGCAGGAGAAAACAAACCAAACTACCTGACAACTGTGAGGTCTTAAAACAGACTCCCAAGTGAAATTTCACGGTAAATTTCAGTTGCGTTTTCCCCCTTTAATCATTTCATCTGCAGCTCCTGGTGGACTTCAGCAGTGAGAAGGTAACCTTTTAGCCAGCTCTAGAAGGAGGCAGGAGAGCAGTAATCAATGACACTTAAAGGTTTTGTAAATGACACAGGCAGTTTCATAATTTCTGACGTCCTTCAGTATGCCTGATTATATTAAAGAAAAAAAATGTGGAAAATCTGTACTGTTAATATGGTGATGACAAGGAAAATCATCAGAGAAATAGAATAAGATTTTATATTGGATTCAATTATCATTAAGTGAAATAGAAGCTGTTGAATTGAATAGTTCTTCCATTTGTCATGGCTAGCAAAGCAGATTTTGATTCAAAATATTAAGTTGGTATTTGCCGAAAGACCATGGGAAAAATACTTACATGTCATTTAATATACTATATAAAATTTTATTTCAGGACTTCAATTTTTATTGGTCTACTAAGACAGAAGTTACTTTTTTGTACCCAAACTTGAAACAGAAAGTTTTTCTATTCTACTAATATTATAACACATTACACCCACTATATCTTATAAATACAAGTTTATTTTACCTCAGAGCCATGTAATCACTTTTTAGAAGAAAGTCAAAACATACTTTTTAGTTTAGATGCAGTTGATCAATTTTGCTATTACATTTTGGTACTAATATTTCCCAAAGCAATGTGTTCTCTAAGAATCTCAGAAACACAGAGTCTCATAGATCTGAGTTATACAGAGGTTAAGAATATTGGAACTTTTATGTTTTTTAATAAACATAAAGGGAGAAACATGACAAATCAACACATTGATAGCTAAAAGTGACTAAATAAGCCAGTTATTTTGAAGCACTTTTATTGCACATTTTTAGTTTACACATACTACAAACAGGTACTCCAAAGTATAAGTAAGAAATTTTATTATCTAAGTATTATAATGTTATAATTTTTCAAAATTATTAAATGCTCTAGATCTGAAATAAATAAAAACAAATAAAAGTGGCAAGACATAACCATGAAACTCTCACTTGTTGGTGGAAGAAAGAGTCTAAGAAATGGACAAAGTTTTTAAGACATGAAGTAAGAAGAAAAATGGCAGTGTTAATGCACTCTCAAATTACCAAAGACCTTTTTTCTTCCCTATTGAGATATATGTTTTGCTCCAGGAATAATATGGATGGAGGAATGGAAGTATTAATCTATTTCTGTTAATGCAATTAATTCAGAATTTCTCAAATTCACCACCAGTGATATTTTATGCCAATATTTTTGTTGTCAGAGTGATCCCATGAATTGCAGGATGCTCAACAGCATAGTATTTGGGACATGACTCAGTAATAACTGCTGAAATGTATCTCCAGATAATTCCAAAATCATCTTTGATTTAAATCAATGAATCGTGTATTATATTCTTAATACTTCTTTTTCTGATTATATGCTGATTTTTAAGGTCACCTTGCCTATCGCTCCAAAGTATCTTTCAGGAGTTTGCATAAGAATTGCATTGGTTTGTATATCAACTTAGAAGAACTGCTATCTAAAAATCAAGTTTTATATGAATATAGTATATCTATCAGTTTAATTAGATCTTATTTTAGTCTCTTATTTTCTATAATTTTTTAAGTACTGATATTGTACTTTATTTGGTGAATTTATCCTTAAGCCTTATATTAACTTTCAATGCAATTACAAATGAAATTATATTCCTAATTTTACCTTTGGAATGCATTTTTCTATTTATTTAGTAATGTCATAATTTTTATATATTGAAATTATGAGCTGATAAACTGCTAAATTTACATGTTAATAATTTTGTAGATATTGTATTTTGTGAGATCCTGTGTTCTTGAATAAAGATTATTTTACCTCTAATTTTTATGATTTTACAAAATTTATAACATTCCATAATAACTTTTTAATCTTTGGTAAAGAGTTCAGTAATATCTTTTTTTTTTTTTTTTTTTTTTTTACTGCTTATTTTGGTAATAGGCATTCTCACTTTTTATTATAGTCAGTCTAGCTAAAGATTTGACAATTTCATTTCTTTTGAAGAATTGATTCTCTACATTATTTTTATTTTGGTTTCCATAATTTTGATTTCTACAACAAACTTTATTATTGCCTTTTCCTACATGGCCAGTTCTAAGTTAAGTGAAATCGAGGCAGGTGTCTTGAATCAGTATTTCAGAGAGTCACCAAACAGACTGGATCAAATAACTACAATTCTTTGCAAATTAGGTTCAAATTGAATCCTATGATAAAAAGAAAAAAAAAATTAGCACTG
The DNA here is from genome assembly GCA_020662805.1 of Glaucomys volans. Classification (NCBI taxonomy): domain Eukaryota; kingdom Metazoa; phylum Chordata; class Mammalia; order Rodentia; family Sciuridae; genus Glaucomys; species Glaucomys volans. The sequence continues at coordinate 268,338 of JAJEJO010003394.1, read as the reverse complement.
TAACTTTTATAACTTCCAATGAGCTGAAGAGTGGAAGATGGGAATTGGATAACTTACAATAGTAAAACATTTGCTGTTTTTCATAGACAATTAACTATTTTTCTTGAATATGTGCTCTTTGAATTGCTATAAGACTTTGACTAATTTCCAGAGGTCCAAAAAAGTCCACTCTACCAGTTTTTGCAGTTCTTTGTTACTTTCATGAAGGAGAGGGATTTGTAATTTCTTATTCTCCCGTTGTTTGCTGACATAACCTAATATTAAAACGCTAGATACTAACACCACAAATAAATGTATCCAAGTCTTAAACCATTTTGACATTTCTATTGTTAACTAGTGTGGTAGACACTCAAATAGTTTACCCAATTGTTCATTATCTTCCATCTCTCTCGTGAACATAAGTTTCTTTCCCTTCCTTCCTTCCTTCCTTCCTTTCCTTTCTTTCTTTGTTTTTCTTTCTTCCTTGGAGATAGTGATTTCCCCACTCAACCTGCTATCCTTTTCAGTCATAAGTAACAGTTTCACCCACATCTGACCAATGAGACATTAGCAAAATTCTTTTGTGCAGTTGTGGGAAGTCATTTACTTAATGGAAGAAAGAAAACAAAATTAGTATTCTCCATATGCAAAAGCCTCCCACACACATCTTTTATGTGGATCATGGATACAATATTCCAGCAAATACAGTCATATTGCAAGCATACAGTTAAATTCTGGAGAGCAAAAGTGAAAACCCCCAAATAATGAAGTTTCAGGTTAAAAAACATTTGACACTGGACAACAAAAATACCTGTAGCAAAGCACCTCATTACTTCCTATTGCATGAGAAAAATTATACCCTTATATGTGCAGGAAGATAGTGGTTGTTGTCTTTGTCACTTAAACACTTTCCTAATTTCTACCACCATGTGATGCTTTGAAAATCTGATACAATATGTTTAGTTTTTGATCCTTTTTCTTTGGTTCCTAATGTTGTTGCTATACTACAACTTGTGCTCAATCTGATTACTTTGAGCTTAATGAAGATAAACAGCAGAGCCTGTTACTGGACCCCGAAATCAGATTCATGTGCCAGAGGCACAGCACACACCAAACACTGAGTATTGATGTTCAGAGTAGAGACAGTTTAATCAAGAAGGTCCCAATCAAGAAAGAAGAGGGCATACTTCAAATCTGCTTTACCCTAGCAAACATGGTTATGAATTATATAAAGGAAAAGGATACAAAAGGGAAAGTCCAGGGGGAAACTGGCATTTTCAGACGTTTGATAGAAATCAAGGTTTTCAGACTTCTTGATGGTAGGAGACATTTGGTAGACCATATAGCACTATGCCATTCTACAAGTCAATCTTACTGTGACACTATTAGTTCATTCTTCCTTTAACAAAGATGGAAAGGTTGAACTGATAATTACAGGAATTACAGGGATCCTAGTCAGCTTGAGCAGAGGAAATTGTGTGCATTTTCAGACTTTAGGGGAGGAGAATGGTTCAAACAAATGGTCTTGTAAGAGCAAAAAGAAAAGAAAGAAAGAAAAGAAAAGAAAACTTCTGTTTACTTTGTCTTGGGGACTCAGGTATTGCTGCGAATGAACTAGTGCTGATATTTGGTCTCACAATTATGCACAAAGACTCTGAGTCTTAAAATTGACTATGGGGAGAGCTGGGGAATCTGCAAAGCTGAAGACTGCTTTGTTCTTGCACAGCACATCTTTTATAGGGTAGTGTGAGGTTGAATCTTAACTATGGCATAACATATTGAAAACAATTAACTTGCTTGCTAGTAGTAAGAAAACATTTTTCCCCGTGTAAAAACAAGGTATGTTCTCATAAAATGCCAGGAAATGTACACTTAAAGTAAGTAGCAGGCAGCACAGTTGGGGCCTTATTTTTTTCCTTAAACAGGGTCATCATGCCTCACAAGAATTAGCCTAGCCTAAGGAGTTACTGCGGTTCTGCTGCGTTCAGCATTCCAGCCTCCTTGGCTTTGGCTAATAAACAGAAACTCCATGTTTGGATTCTTCAGGGTGCAGGTTCCATGACCTCAGGAGAATGGACATCAACAAGTTAAAATCCTAAATTCATTGTACTCTTCTTAAGTGCCTGGAAGACCTTTAGGTCAGATTGCATTCTGTATTTCCACAACCTTAAGAATATAGTGGTATCATTGTTCATAGTTTATGCATTTCTATGATGTGAATGTCTGTTTCCATTCCAATACTTATCGTTTGAAATGCCCTCACCAATGTGATGGAATTAGTTTGTAGAATATTAGATGAAGTAATGTGGAATACTAGACAGTAAGTGAAGTTAGAAGATGATGAATGCCAAATAAAGAGAGGCCTCACGTGTGTTTCTCCCCTTTCGTTTCTGTTCAGTCCACCGTTGCTGTTCCAGGTCCAACTTTCAAAATGCAATCATGGAAGGAGAGAACAGGCCTTCACTGGACCCTGGCCATACCAGTGCCTTGATCTCAGAGTTCCCAGCTACTAACACTGTGAGATATTATATCACCCACGATCTAGCTGTTCCAGGGCAGTGAGGCAGCTTTTAGAGAGTATAAAAAAAGCACCTGGAGACAGCATGGAAGGCACTACATATTGGGGAAAGCTTGCAAGAGATCAGATATTGCTCCAAGAAGAGTTCAGTGGCAGCAGACTGATAGACAGCACCTCTGCCCCTTGTGGTGCTTTGATAAGCAGCCAGCACTTACTCTCCCTCAACTTTCTATCCAGTGGTAGCTGACTGGACAAGTGACTCACATCCTTTCCACAGGGCCCTCAGTTCCATGCTTGTTCCCATTCAGAGAATGGTTTTATATGTCAGATTGCAGAAGCAGTGACATATCATCAGCATTAACAGGCTTACTTTGCTGGTATGACCAGTATCCCTAAGGGTAACTGTCCTGGTATATATGCAAGAAAGTAGTTCCCTAGAGATAACACAAACTGTCCTAGTTTCCCATGTGCTCTTCAATATGCATATGGGCTGGGCATGGTGGTGCATGCCTGTAATACCAGTGGCTTGGGACCCTGAGGCAGGAGGATTGCAACTTCAAAGCCAGTCTCAGCAACTTAGCAAGGTTCTAAGCAACTTAATAAGACCCTGTCTCAAAATAAAAAATAAGAAAAATTGGGGATGTGGTTCAGTGGGTAGATACCACTGGGTTCAATCCCTGGTACCAAAAAAAAAAAAAAAAAAAAAAAAAAACCCAAAAGTATCTGGACCTTCTGACCCAGGCTTGCTCTGATTTTTCCCATTACTTACCTATGTATTTTGGGGGCCAGGGAAGGGGTATTTAAGGAATGGTGTCTTACTCCCTCTCTTTCTTTAGGAACAATACAGAAATATATTTCTATTATACATTAATTACCAATATAATGTATTCTGTGATAACAGCATACAGTAAAATATACATGGAATCTGAGGTTCAAAATTATAAAATGGTCTAGACCAGGGTTACACATTTAATCAAGACAGAATGTAGAGTTGAGCCTAGCTTAGTTATGTTCCTACTTTTAATCATTCTCCAATATCGCTCTCTAGAATTAATGGTCCATTTATTACACAAGGTTTAAGGGACCAAAAGATACAGACTTCATGTGCAAGTTCTGGTTTGCTAAGGATTGATGGTGTAAGATGGTAAAATAAAAAGAGCCTAGATAACATGTATGGTAATTATATGCATTTTTTGAATTTATGCATACATCTATAATTGTATTTAAAGATTACTTAGTATTCTGTCTTGGAAACAAATGTGAGCCAAATGCCGAAATTCAGCCCTAATGGAATTGAAAATGACCAAGTAATGAGTGTCTTAAGTTTTGTTTGAAAAGTACTTCAAGAAAAATACTAACAAGTGGTTAAGAGACCAATTACTAGGCCCTTTGCTAATTAGATGTATTGAACAAAGTATGTTTCAGTTTGTTTGAAGACAGTTACTTGTGGAAACACTTGAACACAGATGCTGTGTACAGATGTTGTAGAAGTCAAATATTCTTGAGTTAGAGCTCTCATCTCCTGTGTCTCCCACTCCAGGTACTATGGCCTAATTTCAGGGTCTTGTGTGCTGAAGAATGAAGGACCAATTTGCATTTCAAAGAAATGTCAGTGGCTGCAGCCCTGTCAGTTCAACTCTTTCCCATTATGCAAATAACAATTTGCTAAGAGACTTTTAAATAAATGAGTTAATTAGCTTTTAAAATATTCAATAGAACTCATGTTTTTCTTCTTTACTGCAAAGCTAAGAGGGAAAGCTTGATGACCTGGCAGCATTATTGTCTGTGGGTTTCTTGCCCCAGACCCCTGGCTACTCTGTTTCGCTTTCCTTTTTCTTTGAAAATATATTTTCTTTTTTCATTAGGAAACTGGCAATATGTAAGCAAATAGTATCTGAGAATACAAATCATTGCACACAATGCCTACAGGAGCTAGCATTATACCTAGGGAGGGAAGAAACCTAAAATACTTAAGTAAACAGTCAGACAATAGGGACTTATGAAAGGAAATAAGAAAAGAAAGAATATAAGAATTAGGTTCATGAAAACTGACCCTCTTTCCAAATCTTCAGCTCAATAATACATCAATGCTGAATTTTCTTTGTTTTCTTGTGTTTTGGAGACTTGTTTTGCTGTTTGTTTAGAAATGTTTCCAAAGCATCTAAAATTTTTATTCCTGACAGAAACCATATTTCTTAAATCTGGCAAGAATAAACCAAATAAGAGACAATAGTAGCATCACTTTTATCTTTAAGTCAACTTCACGATGTAAAGACACCCTGTTTGTGGATGAGAAAATATAAGGACTGTACATGCATATATATTTTTTCAAGGTCATACAATCAGAAAATTATAAAGTCAGAATTCAGCTTGGGAGTTTTCAACATCAATATTGGTTTTCTTTCAACTCAGGAATCAGAAATCTTGTTCAGCTATTGCAACGTGCAATTTTATGAACACTAAGGAATAATTAAACTACTAGTAATTGATTTAATTTTTTTCTTGATCAGATAGTAGCAGTTGAACATCCTATCATGTTTGAAAAGATTCAATAGAAAAAAACTGCTTCCCATTATTTCTCATACAGAAACAACAAAATAGAGTGAAAACTAAATTAAAAATAATAACTTGAAATTGATTACTTTTGGCATCAATATTTTTTTGCACTAACCAAAGCTGGAGTAGGTATTCATGAGCCAGAGTAACTGAAATTGGCTTCATAGTTATACAGAATTTAATCCAACAAATTGGAAAAGGGATGTGATTGTAATACAGAAAATGATTATTTTATTGAAGGGAAAAACCTATTATTTTTTATAAACATTAAATAGTTTAGCACTTTATCTTGAATCCTCATTTTTAGAGTATGTAGAAATGTGTACAGAAACATAGGTTCCACTAAATCAATGTAGGCTTTCACCTGCAGAGGGAAAATTGGTTTAATCAAAGATTATTATGAATCAAAGTCAAAATACAGTGTGCAAATTATCAAAAATGCAGGTTTGGGCTTTAATTTAGATTAAATTTAAATCCCAATTCTACCACTAGTTGGTTTTATCACCATGAAGAGATTGTTGAGTTTCTCAGCCTCAGTTTCTACTATCTATGAAACAAAATATCTACAAAATACTATTGAGAAAAAGAACACAAATAACAAATATTAAGTGATGAAATTCTTGAATATAGCTGACATGTTAAGAGTTTTGTTACTTGCAGATATTCAATAAATGTGTTTCTTTACTTAAAATGTGACTTTCCTAGAAAACTAAATCAAAATGTTGAGCACTCCTGTCAGTAATATTGAGCATATTCAGAGGACAGTTGTTAGTGCTAAAATTATGTCACCTGAAATCAGTGCAGGGACTCTGCACCTGGCATAGTTCATCTACAGAAGTCATTATTAACCAGAGAGGGTAAAGATGAAAAGTGCCTGCAAGTTTGGAAGCAGTATTAGATGGAAGATAAATTAAATTTTGCTTTGTATAGCTCTAGAGCATAGGTAAATCCAGTATCCTCATGGGAGAGGTGAGGAAATGCCAGCCTGGATCAAGAGGGAGCATTTTAACGTTCTGAATTCTTTCAAGTTAAATTAGATACTCCAAGTGAAATCGTGTAGTCATGGAGAACAGAACGTTCCTGCTATTGGAGTTATTCAAAAAAGGGCATTACTGAAAATGATACAAAGAATGCTCAGTCTTATGTGTTATCTTCTGTTAATGGGCATTATTAATGAGCAAACAAATGGTGAGGTTAGGACAATTTACCTAATCTACATTCTTGCACTCACCTTACAATCAGTTGTCAAGCTTCAGTATCATTTGACTCAGCTTATTATTGATTAGTCTATCCATATTCTTAGTTCAAGGAGATGACTGAGTTGTCTCTGTGTATTTGCCTTGAGATAGCAAAAAAGATTTTGTGTAAGAGTAAAATCTGTCTTGAGGTGAGTGAGAATATTAACATTACCCTGGCAATACTCACAAGAAACATACCTGCACTGCCTTGTTTAGTGAGAAAGAAGAATGTGGCTGTTCCTGGTCTTCCCAATGATTCATCATACAATGAGCCTTGGAAATAATGATACTTATCATTATAGAACAGTATATATTTTTGTTTCCCACTTTGAAACAATAAAACATCTTTATTTAATCATAAATTTAATTGTGAATCCATCTGAGATTTTTCCTTCCTCTCAAACTTTATTACAATCCGTATAATTCAAGTTCACATTATCTATGCATTGCAATTACTTATATTATAGTTCTTACATTTCCCTGTATGTCCTATCATATATATCTTGATAGACTTTTCACTGCCCAGCCTTTAGGATCTAATTACATTTCAATATGGTCCTATGAATACCCTTTAAGGATTCCATGTGTTTCATAAAAGTAATTTAAAAACTTTTCTAAGAAAGGAATCAACTATTCTAAATAAAGTCATATATGAAGGCCAAATATTTAATTAATGACACACATATAATTATCTTAAAATGTTAATATTTGTATATTATATAGCCAAATTATGAAATTATTTGAAAATTATTTTTAGAAATTTAATGTGTTAAACTGTTTTCTAGATAAGTAATATTTCATACCAACTTATTTTTTATTCAAATTTGGTATACACTATCAAGAAAATCTTAACCATTGGGCATTTTGAACCATGTAAAACACGTTATTGAAATATAACCAAATTAATAATCATTATGTATTATGACACATGTGACTCTAAACTTGCAATGCTCACTTCCATGGCCAGAAGTTTAAAAGTTCACAAAAATGTCATGATTTTTTTAAAGTTTATGTACAAATTATTTACTTTTTCAAAGGAGTAAATTTTTCTATTTTTTTATTTCTATTCTCTGCGTTCTATTTTTCAGGTTGTATCTTCCCAAATGTATCATATAACATTTTCACATGCCCCAAAATATTCTCTTAAAAATCTAAAATCTTTGTTGCTTATTTTTTAAATAAATTCACTCAAAAATATAAAAGTTCAGATGAACTCAAACTTCATTTGAATTTTGCATTGAGTTCTGAATCTCCAGCAAGATGCTACCTTTGCAACACTGAATCATCAAAGGAAGTTTATTTACATTGAGTGTGGAAAATGGCAAAGCATGCAAAATTTGATATAATCATGTTGTAGCAGTTATTTCAATACTGAGTTCTTGTCTCATTACAAAAATATGTATTGCATCTAAATAATATTTAATAGAAAAAAGGACATTTCCAAATCATGTTGCTTCATTAAGAATAAATTGGAGGAGATTCAAGATGGCGGGCTAGAGGAAGGCTGCATTCCTACTTGCTCTGTGGATTCCTACTTGCTCGGGATTCAAACAGCAGGAATATGGCTCTCAATGAGATTTTATATTCAAATCACATATAAGAGGTCCCCAGTCGCAGCTCTGGAACCAACTCTGCCAGGCCGGGCTCAGCTCGGCCGCGGGCAGCTACCATCTGGGAGCGACGGACCCCGCAGTCGCTTCGGAGTCACCGACCTGGGCCTGGACTCAGGCACCAGCCAGCAAGTGAGTGCGGGTCCTCAGCAGTCGCTTCTGAGTCACTGACCAGTCTCCGGTGCCAGCCAGCAAGTGAGCGCAGGACTCCAGCAGCTGCTCAGAAATCACCATCGCTGGGCCAGGTTCAGGCCTGAACCCCGGGCAGCCCCAGCTGTGAACACACACCCACCAAGCCATGAAGCTGCCACAACCAGCTCCAAGCCCAGGCCTGCACCCTGTACCTGGTCTAGTCTCAGGCTGGCACCCATGCTGTTGCCGACCATCGAACAACAGCAGGTTACCTTTGCCCACAAACATTGATTGGAGGCAGTGGGACAGCATCCTTCTTGGGACACAGCATTACCAAGTACCTGACAGGCATCAGACTACTGAACAATAGGAGGTTTGAATAGTACAATATAATTTTACTGCAGAATTTCTTCCTCTTTTTTTTTTTTGTCTAAATAGTAATATTACAATTATTCCTAATATACTTACTACATTCCCACTTCTTTCCTATTAATACCATTATCATTCTATCATGCTCTAATATAGCAGTGTCCTTGGATACCCATTCTCTTTTCTCATGCTAAAAACTTATTTCCTCTAATTGCGCTCTCACTATTCCTATGACATAGTAACTCTATAGACTCACTTCCTATCTCATTAACTTTATATTCTAAACCACTCAACATTTTCTTTTTTCACTATTTGAAATTGTGGTCCTTATTGCAAACCTATCGATTATGCAGTAGATAATTTGCACTCATTTCTGTATACTATATTGCAGTTTATATCTAAATAGGTTCTATATGGTTTAAGGACACATATTGTTTATATGGGGTTCTGCGAATAATAATCTTTTCAAAGTGATGTATTGGAAATCTGCAGGGAAACTATAAGTCATTACAGGGAAACTGCAATCCCTCTGATTCGCACTAGTAGAGGGGAAGATACACAAGCAACATGAGAAAGCATAGGAAGAAAGTGTCCCAAACAAACCTAGATGATACAGCAAGAGAACCCAAAGAAAGCATGGTAGAAGGAATGACAGAAAGGGATTTCAGAATGTTCATAATTAAAATGATCTGAGAAAAGAATGATGTGATGAGAGAGCAAATTCAGGATATGAATAATCAGCTAATAGAGCAATTGCAGGAAGCAAAAAATCACTTCAATAAAGAGATAGAAGTTCTGAGAAAAAAAAACAAACAGAAATTCTTGAAGGAAACAAGGAAATGAAGGAAACAGTAAACCAAGTTAAAAACTCAATAGAAGGCATAATTAACAGAATAGATCACCTGGAAGACAGAACCTCAGACAATAAACACAAAACACTTAATCTTGAAAACAAAGTGAACAAACAGAGAAGATGGTTAGGAATCATGAACGGAACCTCCAAGAAATATAGGACATCATGAAAAGACCAAATTTAAGAGTTATTGGGATTGAGGAAGGCACAGAGATACAAACCAAGGGAATGAATAATCTGTTCAATGAAATAATATCACAAAATTTCCCAAATATGACAAATGAGATGGAAAATCAATTACAAGAGACTTACAGGACATCAAACGCACAGAATTACAACAGATCCACACCAAGGCACATTATAATGAAAATACCTACCATACAAAACAAAGATAGAATTTTAAAGGCTACAAGAGAAAAGCATCAGATTACCTACAGGGGGAAACCAATATGGATATCAGCAGAATTCTCAGCCCAGACCCTAAAAGCTGACAAGCATCAGACTACTGAACAACAGGAGGTTTGAATAGTACAATGTAATTTTACTGCAGAAATTTCTTCCTCTTTTTTTTTTTTTGTCTAAATAGTAATATTACAATTATTCCTAATATACTTACTACATTCCCACAAGCAAGAAGGACCTGGAACAACATATTTCAAGCTCTGAAAGAAAATGGATGCCAACCAAGAATCTTATACCCAGCAAAAATTACCTTCAGATTTGATTACGAAATAAAATCCTTCCGTGATAAACAAAAGCTTAAAGAGTTCACAAATAGAAAGCCTGCCCTACAGAACATTCTCAGCAAAATATTCCAAGAGGAAGATATGAAAAATAAAAATGTTAGTCAACATGGGGAGGAATTACCCTAAAGAAATAGCCAATCAAAGGAGAAACAAAGTTAAGTTAAAAGCCCAAAAAAAGCTAAAATGACAGGAACTACAAGTCATATCTCAATAATAACCCTGAATGTAAATGGCTTAACTCATTGATCAAAAGACATAGATTGGCAGATTGGAATAAAAAGAAAGACCCAACAATATGCTGCCTTCAAGAGACTCATGTCATAGAAAAACATGCCCACAGATTAAAATGAAAGGTTGGGAAAAAGCATACCATGCACATAGAGTGAGTAAAAAAGCAGGGGTTTCCATCCTCATTTCAGATAAAGTAGACTTTAAGCCAAAGTTAGTCAGAAGGGATAAAGAAGCACATTTCATACTACTTAACAGAAGCATAAATCAACAAGACATAACAATCATAAGTATTTATGCACCAAACAATGGTGCATCCATGTACGTCAATCAGATCCTTCTCAATTTCAGGAACCAAATAGACCAAAACACAATAATTCTGGGGGACTTTAACACACCTCTCTCACCATTGGACAGATCTTCCAAGCAAAAATTGAACAAAGAAACCATAGGACTCAATGACACAATCGCTAATTTAGACTTAACAGACATATATAGAATATTCCATCCATCAAAAAGCGAACACACTTTCATCTCAGCACCTCATGGCTCCTTCTCTAAAATAGACCATATGCTATGCTACAAAGCTACTCTTAGCAAATACAAAAACATAGAGATACTACCTTGTATACTATCAGATCATAATGGAATGAAATTAGATATCAACAATAAAGTTAAAAACAGAAACTACTCCAAGATCTGGAGATTAAATTATATGCTATTGAATCATGCATGGATAACAGAAGACATTAGGGGGGAAATTAAAAGATTCTTAGAGGTCAATGAGAACAAAGAAACAACATATCAAAATCTCTGGGATACTATGAAAGCAGTGCTAAGAGGAAAATTCATTGCATCGAGTGCATTCAACAAAAGAATAAAAAGTCAAAAAATCAATAATGAGCTCACATTGCAGCTAAAAGCCCTAGAAAAAGAGGAATAGACCATCACCAAAAGTAGTAGAAGACAGGAAATAATTACAATCAGAGCTGAAATCAAAGAAATTGAAACAAAAGAAACAATTCAAAAAATTGACGAAACAAAAAGTTGGTTCTTTGAAAAAATAAACAAAATTGATAAACCCTTAGCCACACTAACAAAGAGAAGGAGAGAGAAACTCCAAATTACTAAAATTAATGATGGAAATGGAAATATTACAACAGACACTATTGAAATACAAAACATAATAAGAAACTATTTTGAAAATTTATACTCCAACAAAATAGAAAACCTGAAAGACATCAACAGGTTCCTAGAGGCATATGAGCCACCCAAACTGAATCTGGAGGACATACACAATTTTAATAGATCAATTTCAAGCAATGAAATAGAAGAAGTCATCAAAAGCCTACCAAGAAAGAAAAGTCCAGGACTAGATGGATTCACAGCCGAGTTCTACAAGACCTTCAAAGAAGAGCTCATTCCAATACTCCTCAAAGTATTTCATGAAACAGAGGAGGAGGGAACCCTTCCAAACTCATTCTATGAAGCTAATACCACCCTGATACCAAAACCAGAGAAGGACATGGCGACGAAAGAAAATTTCAGACCAATATCCCTAATGAACATAGATGCAAAAATTCTTAACAAAATTTTAGCAAATCGCATACAAAAGCATATTAAAAAGGTAGTGCAGCATGATCAAGTGGGTTTCATCCTGGGGATGCAAGGTTGGTTCAACATCCAGCAATCAATAAATGTTATTCACCACATCAATAGACTTAAAGTCAAGAACCACATGATTATTTCAATAGATGCAGAGAGAGCATTTGATAAAATACAACACCCATTCATGCTCAAAACACTAGAAAAAATAGGGATAGTGGGGACATTCCTTAACATTGTAAAGGCTATCTATGCTAAGCCCACAGCTAGCATAATTCTAAATGGAGAAAAATTGAAAGCATTCCCCTTGAGAATGAGAACAAGGCAGGAATGCCCTCTTTCGCCACTACTACTCAACATTGTCCTTGAATCTCCAGCCAGAGCAGACAGACCAAAGAAATTAGAGGAATACGAATAGGAGAAGAAGAATTCAGACTATCCCTATTTGCTGATGAAATGATTCTCTATTTAGAAGACCCTAAGAATTCCACCAGAAAACTTCTGGAACTCATAAATGAATTCAGTGAAGTAGCAGGATATAAAATTAATGCTCATAAATCTAATGCATTTTTATTCGTATGTGATACACCTTCTGAGAGAGAAATTAGGAAAACAACTCCATTCACAATAACCTCAAAAAAAAAATACTTGGGAATCAATCTAACAAAAGAAGTGAAAGACCTACACAATGAGAACTACAGAACACTAAAGAAAGAAAGTAAAGAAAGTCTGAGAAGTTGGAAAGATCTCCCATGTTCTTGGAGAGGCAGAATTAATATAGTCAAAATGGCCATACTACCAAACGTGCTATACAAATTCAATGCAATTCCAATAAAATTCCAAGGACCTCATAGAAATAGAGCAAGCAATCATGAAATTCATTTGGAGGAATAAGAGACCCAGAATAGCTAAAGCAATTCTTAGCAAGAAGAGCGAAGCAAGGGGTATCACAATACCAGAACTTCAACTATATTACAGAGCAATAGCAACAAAAACAGCATGGTATTGGCACCAAAATAGACAGATAGATTAATGATACAGAATAGAGGACACAGAGACAAACCCCCATAAATACAGGTACCTCATACTTGACAAAGGAGCCAAAAACGTTCAATGGAGAAAATATAGCCTCTTCAACAAATGGTGCTGGGAAAACTGGAAATCCATATGCAGCAAAATGAAACTAAAAACATATCTCTCACCCTGTACAAACTCAACTCAAAGTGGATCAAGGACCTGGGAATTAGATCAGAGACTCTGCACCTAATAGAAGAGAAAATAGGTCCAAATCTTCATCATGTTGGCCTAGGACCAGATTTCCTTAACATGACTCCCAAAGCGCAAGAAATAAAAGCAGGAATCAATGATTGGGATAGAGTCATACTAAAAAGCTTTTTCTCAGCAAAGGAAACAATCAGCAATGTGAAGAGAGAGCTTTCAGAGTGGGATAATATCTTTGCTACACACACTTCAGAGAGAGCACTAATCTCCAGAATCTACCAAGTACTCAAAAATCTTTACACCAAGAACACTAATAACCCAATCAATAAATGGGCCAAGGAAATGAACAGACACTTTACAGAGGAAGATCTACAAGCAATCAACAGATTTATGAAAAAATGTTCAAAATCCCTTGTTATAAGAGAAATGCAAATCAAAACCACCTTAAGATTTCATCTTACCCCAATTAGAATGTCTCTTATTAAGAATACAGGCAACAACAGGTGTTGGCGAGGATGTGGGGAAAAGGGTACACTCATACATTGCTGGTGGGAGTGCAAGTTGGTGCAGCCACTCTGGAAAGCAGTGTGGAGATTCCTTAGAAAACTTGGAATGGATCCACCATTTGACCCTGCTATCCCACTCCTTGGCCTATACCCAAAGGACTTAAAATCAGATTACTACAGTGATGCAGCCACATCAATGTTCATAGCTGCTCAATTCACAATAGCTAGATTGTGGAACCAACCTAGACGCCCTTCAATAGATGAATGGCTAAAGAAACTGTGGTATATATACACAATGGAATATTACTCAGCCATAAAGAAGAATAAAATTATGGCATTTGTAGGTAAATGTATGATGTTGAAGACTGTTATGCTAAGTGAGATTAGCCAATCCCAAAAATCCAAAGGCTGAATGGTCTCTCTGATAAGTGAATGATGATGCATAATGCTGGGGGGGGGAGGGGAAGGGTGACAAGAATGGAGGAAGGATAGATAGCATAGAGGGAAGGGAGGGATGGGGTGGGGGGGGGATAATAATAATAACAGCATGAGACAGACATCATTGCCCTGTGTACATATATGAATGCACAGATGGTGTGACTCTACTTTGTGTACAAGCAGAGAAACAATAGCTGTATTCCATTTGTGTTCAATGAATCAATAAGTAAATAAAAATAAATAAATAAATAAATAAATATATAAATAAATAAATTGAAGGAATATGGAAGCTAATTACTGGAATTCAGGATTCAGTAAGAATGTCATTTTATAGACCAATTACTAAAACAATATTTGTTGAGAGCTCCCTATGTGCCAGGGATTATTACCAAAACCATTCTGAGTCACAAATACCAGAAGAGACATTATTCCAGTAGTGTTTGCCATCCTCTTCTAATCCATGTGTTCTTTGAATAATTGTGGAAATATCCTTCTTCAATATTAACTGGAAATTATATAACAAAGATTTTCACTTAGAAAAATCATGAAATAATACTCTCAGTATATATCATATATACTTTTTAGGTGCATAGTTGGTTTGCTTGCCACAAATTTTTCCTCCAGATATTGTGCAAGTTTGACTACAGGTCAGTTTCCACTCCAGGTCTGTTTCCTTTGCTTTACTTCCACAACCAAAGTACAGAAAATTAAATTTTAAATATGTACACAATTACAACGATAAATATACATTTTCAAACTAAAAAAAAAAGAATAAATTAGAAATGTCAGCAATTTAAAAACAATGAATTTACAGCTATATGCCATTATTTAACATTTTTTTTTATTAAGGCTGGTTTCATTTAAATTACCAGTGCTCACCTGTAATAATGTATTTGACTCTGCCTGCCTTTTAATAGATGCAATAGAAGTTGATATGCCTATATTCTTCTATCATTGCTTTTACATCACCAATACAATTGGCCTGTGATTCTTTCACTAATCTGTTAATACACACACACACACACACACACACACACACATACACACCACCTATCTAGATACACAGAAGTGTTTTCGCTTGTGTGAGTACTTGTCCTACAGAGAGATAACATCTAAATTCTGAACCAAATGACCAGAAAATATTTTACCCAAACTAAACCCTCCCAACTATTTCATCAAATACCTTAGGGGTGGCACACCCCTGTAATTCCAGGGCCTCCAGAAACTAATGCAGAAAGCACACAAGTTCAAAGCCAGTTTCAGGAAGACAGCAAGACCTTGTCTCGAAATTAAAAAATTTAAAAAGTGTGGTGATGTGCACAGTGGTTGAGCACTTCTGAGTTCAATCCCTGGATGAAAATGCACACATGTACATTATATATATATATGTGTGTGTGTGTGTGTGTGTGTACACACATATTTTTATTTCTACTCTCCATATAGTAGAATTCACATATGTATATAGCAACATATACATATGTGTATATATATATATATAAAATTTAGACTTCTTTGAAAAAAAATGCTTTCACCAAATAGCCACCTATATCTCTTCCTTGTCCTGTCTTGTTCTTTTTTGTAGTTTACCTCTTCCTTGAGTGTAGGAGTCTGTGTGCCTCCTATTCTGCTGTGTTCTCTAAACCTAGAAAAGTGATGTTTGCAGAGAGGCATTCAGTAATTTTTTTTAAGGATTTAAAGAATGTACATTCTTGACTTCATTTTTTTAAGAAAATTACAGGAACTGGATGTTTTTAGTGTCTTCCTTATTTATAATATTTGCAGCAATAGCAGCACCATAGCCTAATAAACAGTTTTTCTGAGAATATGTGTCTTCATTATATATGTGCATTTGCATTGGTAGAGTAAATTTTCTTTGTTTAATTATTCTGATAACACATAGTAATTGAATTTAGGCTAAAAGGCACAAGAATCATTTTGTACTCACTATATTTTGTTTCAATATAATGTAATTTGGCAGGGACCATATAATTATTTTGCAAAAATCATTGTAAAAATTCATCTTTTAGATGTAGGCACTGCATATTGGAATAAGAATTAATCCCAAATTAAAATAGTAATCTTTCTTGTATGTTGTGTATTACAGCAACTATTTGGATAAAAGGAGCAAAAATGCATATCCAAATGTTAACTGCTTCTCGTTAAAGCATATATCCTAATCTCTTAATCTGAAGCAGGTTCTAGTGCAAACTCTAAGAATAACTCAGTGTGAACAAGCATAGTGTTGCCCTCCTATAATACCAGCAACTTGGGAGGTTGTCAGAAGGATAGCAAGTTCAAGGCCAGCCTCAGCAATTTAGCAAGACCCTCAGCAACTTAGTGAGACCTTGTCTCAAAATAAAAAGTAAAAATGACTGGGGACGTATCTCAGTGGTAAAGTTTCCGTAGGTTCAATCACCAGTATCAAAAAGAAAAAGATTAAATAAATAAATAAAAGCAACATGGGAGTTCTCCCTCTCCCTGATTACATCCAGGTACACACGCGTGGGCGCATACACACACGTACATATAGATTGTAGGTCAGCAGGGAAATCAACAGGATGCAGTAGTTCAGGTGACACTATACTAATGGAGGATTCCCACATAATATGTTAAAGAAAATAGATGACATTAAATCTCTTTTCAAAATTGACATCATGAAGGCAGAGAAATTAAAGGAGAAAGATAAGAAATAAAAGGAACAGAATTACATACCAAAAATAAGAAAAGAAATACTAAGACACAAAACTAATTTTTAAAAGTACTTTTAAAAGTACAAAATGCACAGAAACACAAAAAATTATTGTCAGAATACAAATCAAGATCTGTGACAGGATCTCACAGATCTGATGATAAAACAGAGATTTTGGAATCTTCAGGAGTAAGAAAAAATTGCTGACAAAAATATAACCACCAAAAAAGTGTTTAAATTAGAATTTAAATAATTCACATTTGAAAGGTAAAGCATTTCCTGCTGAAGAACAGATTGGTATTTTATTAAATTTGGAAAGAAATTCACTTGAAATAATGAAGTAATTAAAACTTAAAAGTACATTTCTTTTACTTGAAGAGAAAAAGAAAATGCACCAAATGATCCAATAAAATTACTACTAATAAAAATTAACACTAAAATATTTAAAAAGAAATAAAATTTAAAAAAAAATTCTCTCAGATAGAAACAAAATCTGAAGATATTTTGAAGGATCCAACTATGTTTTAGCTTTGTTACATTATAAACGTGAAATATAGAAGAAAAAAATATTCACAACTCAAACCACACAATTTAGTCGCGCTTAAGGGAAACAATGTGTTTGGCATCTCATTTCCAACAGAGCAGCATGTGATGTCTACAGAGAGTGGAAATGTCTACAGTGCTCTGCTGGGGCAAGAACAAAACAAACAAAAAACACTGATTGCTTGAGATCCGGATCAGCTACTGTATAAAGACAACAGATGGACATTTACAAATTTGAAAGTAAATCCACAATTGACTCAGCAACACCAGAAGGCCATGATCCCTGAGGTAATATCACTTCATGACAGAAATTAAATAATCAATAGCTACACTTGAGGAATGTTCCCTGAGTTTTACTTATTCATTCAAGGGGAAGTAACATGGGAACTCAAAGACTTGCAGTATCAACAAGCCCCTTATGGATGCATTCTCTGGTTAAGTCCAGAGAATGAAGCAATGTACTTTCAGTCAGAATTTGGTTTGGAGAAACTGGTTTACAAATACCAGTGTGAACATTTTAATCTGTTTGCATGTGAAACTAAGAAAAATAACACTGTTAGAGACTGGTATTTATTGAATATAATATGATTAGTCTTAACAGTCTGAAGCAATAGAATAAATTCACTGGAGTCCAGAGTTAAGAGAAAAGAATAAAGTCAAAATTATTTAAGGAGCTAAAACATTGTTATTTAATTTTCATAATTGATTATGACTTCTTTTAATGTTATTGAAATTCCAAACTTAGAAAATGGTCACTATGAAGTAAAGTATCCTATCAGAAATAAAGAATTATTTAAGGATACATTGTCTGTCTAGCACTCTGTGTTGATATAAAGCAGTCGAAATGTAAATGGTCTGAAATGAGGTCTTCTAAGTGTAACTACACACTGAATTTCAAAGTCACACCTAAAAACAAAGAAAACCATATTAAACCATATTAAAAATATTTGTACTGATTAAGTATTGAAATAATAGTATTTACTATTTTGAATATATTGGTTTAAGTAAAACATATTAATAATTTATTTGTCTGTTCATTTTTACACTGGGCTGGAGTTGTGGTGTGAGGCACTGGGTTTGGGTCTCAGTACCACATATAAATAAATTTAAAAAAGGTCCATTGACACTAAAATATATTTTAAAAAATGCGGTTCACTAAAAAATTTCTATTTTTTCTATTTAAATTGCATGTCAACTATATTTACATTTGACAGCACTGACTGAAAAGATTAATTTATTTTATATATCTATATCTGGTGGGGCTGTGCTGGTAATAATTTTGTATAACTTGAGAATAAATCCACAATGATCTAACATAAGGATGATACAAATAATATTATTAAAACAATTATTTTCCTCTTTTTGAAATATGAATTTTTTCCAACTTAATAATATTGTAAGCAATATTATGGAAACATTATTTTGCTTGAATATCACTTCCATATAAATCTACTGATGGGTAATAAAAAAAGTGGCACTTTAAACTTGTGGCTTTGACAACTTTTTGAATTTTCTTTTCTAGAACAACACTGAACGTCTGACCTCTGCTTTTAATTTTTGGTTTTGCCTGTTATCTCGGCACTAATGATCCCCATCATTACTGTCTCATTATTTTTGAGAAACTTGCTGAATGGAAATCTCATTATCATTTACAACTACCAGTTCTACCAGTCACAGCTCTTTCTCCCAGAAAAATTCTTAGGGGAAAAAACAACTAGTTGTACTTTTATACCACGTATTCCTTCCTTTGTTCCCTATAGTTATAGTCTTATAAATTCCTTTCTTTCCCAAAACTCTAATAAAGCGAATTCCTTTAGGGTTTCTTACCATATCAAATATCCTCATTTTCTTTGCTGTGCATTAAGCTCTTAACTTGCTAGATTGTTTTTACCAGCCCTTTCTTCTTCTGAGAATCCACACTCGAGTGTGCCATTGGCATATGTTCCATGGTTTCACTCATGTCCTCTAGAATAATGACCTCTAAATCCCTGTATCTGCACTGAGATCTTACTGAACTCCAAATCCATGTTCACCCCTGATTCCCAGACCTCTGTGTTTAAACATGTGACAACCCCAATTCAGTGTGCCCAAAGCTGAAAGTGACTTGTTTGTAAGCCTACAATTTTTTCCATTTTTGTATTAACTTCAATAGCATCACCATTTTCTAATAATCCAGAAATGAAACATGATAGTTTTTACTCTTTCCTCATTTTTATCCATTCTGAAACGTATTTTCCTTTTACCTTGTACTCTAATTTTAATAATACTACCATCATTGCTGCCTCATATCTATATAATTGAAATGATAAAAGTAATCAGTCTCCTGGCTCTTTTTTCCTAATCTTTACAATATATTAAATAGGGGTTACTGGATGTTATAGCTCTGAAGTCTATCTGAATCTCAACAGCACTTTTATTTCTACCTGCTCTTAACAATTTCCATATGTTTTTTACATGTCATTTTTCAAACACGAATTATGTAAACATATGATTTTATTCACTTCACTAATTTTTTATTGTTGCCATACAAAATTACCACATATTTGCTATCTCATAGTTGTGAAAGGTTTCTTTGCTCCAAATTTCACAAAGCCAGCACCCAAATGTGGGCCTGCTGAGCTCTTATTGGGCAACAACAGAATATGCTTCTGAGCTCATTCAAGTTTCTGCTGAACTCAGATTAAAAGCCAAGACTCGTTCTCAACTTCTGGAGACTTCTTTTATTCCCTGACCAGGCCATCTTCATTTTGAATGCTGGGTATTATAGTCCAAGTTCTGTTCCTTCTTCAGATCTTGCAGACCTCCCCTTTTCTAATCTCTCTTTCCTCTTGAAATGGAAAAAAACCAAAGTAACACCGTTTTGTTATGACCTGACTCCATTGTATGCTTGCTTATAATGTTTTCCTTTCACTCTCCTGAAGCTGTATCTATGTTGACAGTACAGTATGACCTTCCCACACCCCTGACTATGGCCCTGATGTATAACAAAATGACTCTGAAATGTGCAATCAGAACAATTCTCTCATGTAATCAAAATAAATGTCTGTACAGGGTCTTTCTGACCAACATTCGCCTCAATTGTTCTTGTGGGTTTTGCCTTTATAAAATCTGTACTTCCAAAATTAGGTGCTGGGAGTTCTTTGAGGCATTAGCCTGCTCCCAGCCACTACTTGCCTGATATGCTTATTAAAGAACCCTTTTGCCCTTCCAATTTGGTTCAATATGCCTGGTGGTTTGAATTCTCATGCATTCCCTTACACTCCTCTTCTATCATCTCTTTCTACATCTTGCAGCCAGAGAAGGGTTTTCTGCTGTAATGATCCATGTGATTAGATCAGGTCCACCCAAAAGTAAGGATCTGATTCACATTTAATGCATCTAAATTTAGTTATATTTGTAAACTTCTTGGCATTAAAATGTGCATATTTGGGGGCTAAATGTGTTTTTTCTGCTTACAGCAGATATACATAGGCATATACAACTATTTGAAATGAAAGATTTTTTAAATGAAAGATTACTTCTGAAAAAAATTCATAAATGGAATTCCAGATCCCCTAGGAGATAATGCAACTTGGCAGAAAAAATTCAGAAATTGTGGGTTAGCACAGGGTGCTACATGTTAAAGAATTCTTCCTGAGAACTCTGGGCAGTGGTTATTTAACAGATAAGGTCTTTGGGAATAAAACAATAGTATTATATTTCTAATATCTCTTGGTCTATACATTTCAGTGAGCAACAAATATGTTTTTTTTTCCTAAACACATATTTCAAAAAAGGAAGAAATTAGTTTTTATTTTCTCATGATATGTCAGTAAGGATCCAAAGGACATTTACATAGTTGAGAGGCCTATAAAAGCAACCTCTGGGCTACAACTAAAGGCCAGGCAGGATCTGTTTCCACTTTGCAAACATTCTTCCTCTAAGTTCATGGACAACAGAACCTATTATTCTTTTTAAATTATGGGAGGAAAAATGTGAAAATATAAATTTAACATCCTGCTGAATCTGTTCCTGGTAAATCTTTATATATAGCAAACTCTTGTACTTAAACTCCTAGCCTGGTATTTTAACTCTTCCTATGAGAGTGTGACATCACTGAATGGCTGGAGTTAGATTCTAGAGTGACTTCTACAGAAATAGCCAAGCCTAGATGAATAGGTACTATTGTTTCTGAGCTCCTAATAACCATGCTGGGCAGTCTGAACACCCATATCAGGAAGATGCCTTGCCTATCCCTGGAAGACCTAATTTCATTTTGAGGAGTATTCTTGATACAAACCTAGGCTCAATCAAAGAACCTGGGAATTTTCTGTCAGTCTAAATACATCTCCACAACTGAATCCATAGCAGGAAATGACTTCAGCTTAACGACATTGATGTGAGGATTAAATTTCCAATTTTGCATGGGTTTTGGGCAGATTCCCAGTCTGACTTTCCAGTCATATTCTCTATCCCGAAAGTCCCCATCACTAATACATGATTTGTCCTATAAGTATTAAGGTGCCAAAGGCTACACTTTCTCCAAAAAGCATTTGAATATTTTAGCCATTCGTAATTTGATTTTCTGCACTATTTCAGTAGGGACGCCTGATATTTGTTAGTATATTGTCAGGAGTGTATCCTCCCTGATTAGGAGCACATTTTAAAGAAAACTATTCCCATCATAGGCTAACATCCTTCCTCACAGATTTTCTCCAACCTATATCTCAAATCTCAAGTGACATTTCCAGTGTTTTGGTAGATAAGCCATGTGGACAATTGCATGTCCCTACACCCCTGGGAATAAGACAATTCCTCTTTCATGAATGCAGATGTTAAAGAAATCCTTACACTTCACCTGTTGATCTTTCCTTTTATTTATTTTTGTTTGTTGTTTGGTAACTAATTCATATTTGTACAAGATTATTTAGGCTTTCTGGGGAACTCTATCATTATCAATCCATTTCATATCTTAATTTTAATGACTGACAAAGAGTCTTCCATTTTGTGAATTTAGTGCTTTATTCAAATAATTTTCTAATCTCACCATTTAAATATTTTCTGAGTTAAACACCTTTATAGTGTTTTGCTAAGATAAATATTTGACTAAGCTAATTTCCTAGAAATCATGGCATAAAATAATACATTCAGTTGTCTATCTTTTAATATATATTGCTTGTTTTCTAGAAAAGTTAAACTGCCCTGAACTCTCAACAACCAGGTAAGGAAGTTGCATTTTCCATGAACTCTTACCTATGTTGTTTATAATGATTATGTATATTATGCTTGTACTTAAAATTTTGTATTATTTTAAATTTAGACATGTGAGTAGCAGGAATTTCATAAAATTTCTATTTCTTACAATAAAGTTGTAACCAAAAATATTTCTCAATTTCTGGAGACTTTTCCACTTTGGCTTTAATATATTCCTTCTTTTTGTATATGCTCTATTAAAATAAAACAATAAAATCCCTACATGTTCTATATAAATGAAAAGTTGTATATAAATGAAGAGGTAACATGTTTCAGAAACTAAAAATGTTTTAAAATTTATTTGAACTAGCTTTATTGCTAAGAACAGTAGCAATACATCCTGAAAAGATATCTGAGTTTTGGAGTTTCTTGCTTCTGCTAGTTTCAGTATACAAATTATTATAATTAAGTTCTTGTCAATAGGGAAATGAATCATAAAGAAAACCAAGGTGTTTGTTTAAATTTATTCAGGAGATTAGAATTCTAATTACACTTGGTGGAAGTTACCTGGAGAACTTGAACGAGGAACTTGGGAAATGACAGATTGTGTAGGTTTTTAAATAATGATATCAGCATTATGGCTCCTTTAGAAAAATAGTTTTTGGAATAATGAGAAGCATGAAAACTACTTTGGATTATGATCTGGAAATGAATTGAGAATGATGGATTGCAAGTTAGTGTTAAATATTCAGGACTAAGAGATAATAATTCTTCTTAGGTTGGAAGTACTTAAGAGGCCATTATCAAAGGTAATAGCATAAAAATTGGTGAGGTTGAAGATAAAATATTAGATGTTCAAAGGTGGTTTATAAGAAAATGAGTGCAGAGACAAATGATGTCTTGCTTGGTTTGCATGTCACAAGGGGAATTATAAGAGGATAAATATGTATATTATGTGATATCAAGATTCAGTGTTTGAAATTCAGTGATTAGTGTAAACTCTTCTAAATGATTTTATTTTCCTGTGTGACTTTTAAAACATTTCTTCCATCTGTTTTTTTCGAAGACTCTGAGTTCAACTTTTCAATCTACAATTGAGTTTCTCTGAGTTGTCAGGTACCCTATGAGGTAACTATTAGTTTGACAGTCCAGTTAGAAAGTATATCCCAGTCTGGAGTCTAAATGGTTTACCAGATTTACAATATAGGAGGAGCATAGCTGAGATTTTAGCAAGTTTGTTGGACACAAAAGTTTGCATTCATTTTGCAAAGTCACATAAGTAAGTACAGAAAAAAAGTTTTATAACTGCTTTGAAGTTCCTATTCAGAATTCAAGTCAAAACAATTCATGTCAAAATGAGAATAAAAAACCCATTAATACCAGAAATATACTAGTCTAAAAGATGTCCTACTATTTCTTTGCAGTAATGAGGTTTGAACCCAGGGACTCTTGACACTAAGCTATATTCCCAACTCAAACCTCACTCCACCTATGAATATATATTTTTAAAATTTAGAGACATGGTCTTGCTAAGTTGCAGAGGTTGACCTTGAACTTGTGATCCCAAACTTCAGAGTCACTGGGATTTTAGGAATGAGCCACCACACCTGGTGGGTGTCCTACTTTTGAAGGACAATTATGTGGTTGTGTTTGCTTGATGGCGTATACCAACATTCCTCCATGGTCATCGAAATAAAATCCAAAATATTTTTTTTAAATTTGCTTTTTTCTAGCATTAATTTTATCATTAATTTTTCTATCATTAATTTTACGTCAATACATGTCAAGTGACTTACACGTAGCTAAGCAAGCAATGATCTAACCAACCTTTTTTGTTACCTATTGCTAAAATCCTGTGCTCCCTCCAAGCCCAAAACATGCCCTTTGGCCCACTATTTTCTGATTAACTTGTATTCATTTTTCAGTTTTATCTGTTCCTGAAATAAGCAGTTGTCCTTCCTCTGTTATGTTCCTGAACTCATCCCTATTGTGCCATTTCATATACTGCATTTAAATTTTCTGTTAACTTTATGCCTTTTCGACAGCATTTGTATATTTGAAGGGTGAGCCCTTCCCTTAATCTTGATGGTAATCTACACTGAATAAGACCTGGGATATTGTAGATATTAAACCCTATTTCTCTCTCTCTCTCTTTTTCTCTTTCTGCCCACCCCCCTCACACACACACACATGCACACACACACACATGCATATTGACTGAGTAAATTACTAAAAAAGTAAATCAAACCAATTGACTTAAAAAATATCCTATCAATGAATATTTCCACCAAAGTATATTCCAAGTTTTTAAAATCTAATCACTTGCAGTGACCTTTAATGAATCTCTTTACTTTACATATAGCCAGTGTTCTGTTTACAAACATTTTTACTCATTCTTATTACCATGATCACTACTCCTTACCTAGTTTTATCAAGGAAAATTTAAGCTGTTAGCTTTATACCTGGCTTCCTTGCCATGGTCCCCCATATCAGACTTTCCTCTTTAATATTCATCCTGAAAAGTTAAAAGAGTATAATTTCTTATGACATATTAAGGTAGAGAGGGAAGAGCTGAAAGAGGCTGACAATATTGAGCTGGACCTTTTATAACCATGTCAGGCCATGTCATCCTCTTAGGGAAGGTAAGTTGTGGCTGATCATAAAAATACAGAGGAGATGACCAAAAGGTTTTGAGATCTATTGTAAATGAGGAGTGGACAGGTCCGAGTCATGGTAAATGTGGTATATGAAAGAAAAGGAATAGTTATAGAGTAGACCTGGACATCTCAAAATTGATTATGCAATGAACCACTTTTGTCAGTTTGAAGAGGCATGAAGATGCTTCTCGAAATATTATCACATAAATACAATAAACAAAAAGAAAATGAAATATATTAAATGAAGTTATTAAAACATTGTAAATCAAAAGATCTAGCAACAGGTATATTAATTTTTTCAAATTATGGCAGCATACAAGATATTTTGCAGGACTTGTACCAAGTATCACATCTTAAATCAAAATTTCTCTGTTATATATTGGGGACAGAGTCACTATTGCTAACACAATTTGAGGGTTTGCTAAATCCATGATGGTAGAAAATACTAAATATTAGAGGTTAGTGAAATAAAGTTAATGATATTTTCATCTAAATTCACTGATCTCCTGTTTCAAACCAAGACTCTAGATTAAGGACCCCTGATTTGCAATGTCCTGTTTAAGACAGAACATTCACTACTATTCTGTGCAAGCCTTCTAAATTTTAGCTGAAATAGTTTTTACTATAATCCTCACTTAGCAAGAAACCATTGATTAAGTAAGACACTGATTTCAGTTGATAGATGATTTGCGATATACTTTGAAGCAACTACAGCATCCAAGTTAGGTCTACACACTTCAATACTGTTACTCAATTTCCAAAAAAAAAAAGATTTAAGTTTATTTAAGTCTACAAGAGCTAAGAAATTGTTTTGTTTAAAAGGAGTTATGAATTGAAATTAATATGCCAATGATAAAACTATAGAACATTTTATCAAAATCAAAATATACTCTATACTCAATGTTATAGAAACTTGTTCTATACTCTATACTATGATCAAAAAGGAACTTTTATCATAGATTACACTCATATAATTTTTGTTCACATGCTTTATTTTCCCCTTCACATGCTTTAACTAAGGCATGCAACTCATAACCCTGTAAGAGGAAAAAAGTGAATCTCTGTGACAGCACAGATTTTAACAATGAAGTCATATCAGAATATGTTATAAAATAACAAAAATTTACTTCATTCCTTTTAGAACTTTGAATGGAACACCAGAAAGAAATTGAAGTGTCATGTATTTTTTAAAAACACTTTTCTTTTGTTACTCTATTCCTTCAGAAATTGTCCACAGTCTGGAAGCAATATTGAACATTTAGTCCCAGGAAAATTTCAGCTTGAACTATTCTGCCTCATTGTCAACTGATTGCCAATTAGGAGAAAAAGCATAAATGTTGACATGTGAAGTTAAATGAAACTTCACAAGGGCGGTTGCAACTTAGGAACACACTCAACACCTGCTGCGTTTTTGAAATAATTTGCATACTTTCTTGGGTTTCTGTGGGGTCTGCTCACTGAGCAGCAGACAGATGCTTAGATCAGATGTCACCAGCACAGCTGGGGCTGCAGAGTCAGCAGGTAACTTTCAGCTCCAGTCCTGTGTTCTTGTCAGCACAGCTTGCTTCTCAGCACATTAGGCTTGAGGATATGACTCAGTTATCTTTTTCATTGAAGTTTCCTTATTCTTTGTTGTTGGGCTGATGAAACTTTGGTTTACCCTTCCCTAAGACTATACTTACACAACTTAATAATGAAATTCATGAAAAAATGATGCTTTCCCAGGTAAGGTAAAGTATAAAAATTTTGAGACAATAGATGGTGTGCTTTTGTGTGTTTACTGTACACATCTTTAAACTTTTTCATTGTTTTGAAACATTTCAAAATGAGAAGTTTGGGAAACATTTTGAAAAACATTAGTGTATTAGTACGTTTATTTTTCTTGTGTATTGCTCAAATAAATAGCTACTTATTTTTAAAAATTGAAGGAAAGTGTAGTCATACTTTAAGTAGACATCCATCAATAAAGAAGTGGGGGGAGAAAGAGAGAGAGAGAGAGAGAGCACACAAGCAAATCACAAATAACCGGGAGATAAATTCAAAATTCAAACAGCAGGATGCTCCTTTTATATCTTCTACACCAAAGTAGTAATTTTAGAACTTTCATAATTGCTAAACAGAGCTTATGGTAAATTGAAAAAAAATGTTCACAGATAAGCAAGGAGCCATCCTCAAAAGAAATGATAGGAACAAAATTAATAATCACCCAGAACTTGTGTAAAACACATAATGAGAAGCACCCATGAAAACAGCATGAGGAAAATTCAAAACACAAGTGTAAAAAATGAAGTGTTTAAAAGGCAAATATGAACCTTAGCATATGACTATTACTAGCCTGAAGAAATGAGAAGTTATCCCATATAGATGAAAATAAACTGTTCATTAAAACGGGCAAGTGGAAACAATAAGAATTGCTAATATGATTTCTATTAAAAATACCTAAATTAAGCTAAAGTACAAAAAGAGCTTAGCTACAGAATGAGCTATGAATATAGAAAATTCAGCATCCATCTTATGCCAGGAGAAAATCATCATAGAAAAAACAAAATTATCGATTTTTTTCCAAGAGGTTTTATGCTTTACATGTGAGTTGTCCCCCAAATGCTCACATGTGAGACAATGCAAAAAGGTTCAGAGGAGAAATGATTGGGTTGTGACAGTCTCAACCCAATCAGGGAATTTATCCCTGATGGATTGAATGAGTAACTGGAGGCAGATGGTGGGTGGCTGGAGGAAGTGGCTCATTGGGGGTGTGGCTATGGGGTATGTATTTGAATCTGGCCAGTGGAGACCTCTCTGTCTCTCCCGCTTCCTGCATCTTCCCCTCCCTCCCTTCCCCTCTCTCTTTCTCTTTCTCTTCTCTCTCCTCCTCCTTTTCATCTAAAGCCCTGAGGAATAGAGATGCCTTCTGTGGACTAAGACCTCTGAAACCATGAGTCCTCAAATAAACTTCTCTACAATTGTTCTGGATGGTCTTTTAGTCATAGCAGGGAGAAAAGCTGACTAATACAAGAGGAGAATTGAGGAAATAATAGAAACAAAATATTTTTAAAAATTTGCAAAGTAGTAGAAAGACCACAATTTTAAAAGGTCATTTGGCTAATGTCAAGTATAGCAGTCATACTTTTATCTGTAGTAATAGTTAAAGATTTAGAACTTGTCAAACTGAATTAAAATTCCTCAGAAGACAAAAATAATAAAGTTTATCAATAAAAACATTAGGTTGAATTAATTCCTGGACTCAGTGGCAATACTGTATACTAGAAAATGATGCAACATATTCAGAATGCTAGGGGAAATTTATTTGGGACTACTAAAGTGTATACATAGGTAAACTATCATGAGAAGCAGAGTAGAAAAAAGATGTTTTGGTATAAATGGCTAAACACACACACACTCAAATACAGTAAATTATTCAATGGTTTAGCAAAATCAGGAAAGAGTAAAATGATTAAAAAATAATCACTGATGTCAAATAAAAAAATCACTGATGTCAAAAAGCAGTCCTAATTTTGCCATACAATGATAAGTGTTTGCTAATTATCTTATCTGAAAGGGAAAATAAACATCCCCCATCTTTATGATAGAGGCAGTTTTACATGTTGGAAAAATTCTCCTACCAAAGCTAAGCAACTTCCACCCTACAGAAGCCTGAAGAATAGGGTTGCTAACTTACTGATGGTTGTTACTTCTTCACATAAATGACACCAGGATTCTTGAGAAAGGCAATCATATTTTACAGATTCAGAAGAGGCCTTTAAAAACATACATGTCAGTCAGGTATGGTGATCCACACCTGTCATCCCAGAACTCCTGAGGCTGAGGCAGGAGGATGGCAAATTCTAGGTCAGCATGGGAAACTTAAGAGAGATCCTGTCTCAAAAATAAAAAAGGCTGGGATGTGGCTCAGTTGTAGAGCACCTTGGTGAGTTCATTTCTCAGTACCACACATAAAAAATTACATGTTCGAGGGGGCAGAGAAGTTTCTGAAAGTAAAAGGGAAATCAGTCTAGAGTCAGGAAGACTCTTAAAGGTTTTGTCAAAACCATTAAAGCTCTTTTTTCTCATCATTGCTTTATTTCTGAATTTTATTTTTTTATTTTTTATATGACAGTAGAGTATATTTTGAAATATTACACATACATCAAATAAATATAATTTGTTCCAATTAGGATCCCATTATTGTGGTTGTACATGATGTGGAGTTACATTGATTATGTATTTATATATGAGGATGGGAAAGGTATGTCTGAGTCATTCTACTGTCTTTGGTTTTTAGCCCTATTCTCATACTTGTGTTTGCAGTTTTGATCCTAATTCATATGCTATTTTAATCTCAATGATCCCTTTGGTCTTATATTTTCCCACATTAAGAAATATTTAAAAGGCTTTTGGTTGACATATCATAGCTTCATCATTATACCCAGAAACTCTTTCAAGGTTTTGCTGTTATGTGTGTTGTCTTTAGGCATGAAACATTTCCTTGCTTTAGGTAAACTTATTTGTTGGATTTTTAGATATTAAGATTACTGACAAAGAACATCTGGTCATTATTTAAAATTTCTGGTACTCTTTAACAATTATTTTTGGTATGCATTTTGTTGATTTGCATTTTCCCTAATGGTGCAGACAACTGATTTTCTAAGTAGGATGGACTTATAGGATGGTATAGGGGGCGGCATTACTGAGTACAACTTGTGTTATTTAGGTTTCCATCTCTGTGTCAAAGTACCTTTAAAAAAATTAGCTTAGGAAAGATTATTTGGGGTACTGATTTCAGAGACTTCAGTCCATTTTCACCTGGTCCAATTGTTTCTGGACCTGCAGCAAGGCAGAGCATGGCAGAGCAAAGACGCTCACTTCAGAGTGACTGGGAGAGAGAGGGGAGAATGAGATGGAGTCCCTAAAAGCATGCACCCAGGACCCAATCCCTTCAACTAAGCCCAACTTCCTACAGTGTCCACTACTTTCCAGTTGGATTCAGTTATGAATTCATTAATGGATTATTCCATAGATAAGATTTTCATCAATTGATTAATCTATTAATGACGTTAAAGTCTTCGTGATCTAATCACTTTCCAAAAGCCCCACCTCTGAACATTGCTGCATTAGGGACCGAGCTTTCAATACATGAATCTTTGGGGGACATTCTATATCCAAACTATAATGTGAATCATGTCTATATTTAAATTTGTTCTTAGAACTTCAAATAAAATAAGAATATATCAGTAATTGCGTCAAAGGGGAGACTCATGAATGGGGATGTGGAACTGCAGGAAGCCCAAATATCTTTATAAACCATGTTACTACCTAAGAGTGGTCACGAGACCCAAATAAACTAGCACCAACACAACAAACAAAAGTTTCGGAAAGCATTAGTTGTACCAAGCAAAGCTTTTTTCCAGAGACAAAGAAAGGGTTAAAGAGAGTTTTGAAAACTCAAATGAATTCAGTCTCAATATTGTACATCTAAACATAAGGCTAAAATGAATGCTTGTGTTTTTCTGAATGATTTAAATTCTACATAGCCCTAGATATAAATATATATTTATTTATAGTTTACAACATATATATATATATGTGTATATATATATATATGTTCATGCATAAATAAATACAGAAGTCCTATAATAAAATTGGTTCTCATGACCTAGGAGTTTTCCCTCAGAGATAGACTTACATTTCAATGAATGGGAAGAGTAGTACTCAGGAGGAAGAATTCATTTTAAAAAGAAACTCTTGTCCTCGAAGTTTAAAAGACAAATGTTTTTAGAGTATATTTCCTAAATAACTAATGAAAAATGTAACTAATGAATAAAGAATCCTGCTGAGAAATTTAGACAGGAGCAAAACACTGTGGAATATATATTTAAGTGGATTTTATAAATCTGTGTTTCAGGCTCTTGCTCAAATACACATTATTTGGTTGTAAAAATCACTTAACTTGTCTTCTGAGTCTCTTTATCTGGTATCATGTAGAGTTTTATAAGGATAAAAGGAGATAATGTGAGAAAAATTGCTTTGAAAATGGCAAAGTGTTAAAAGTATATTCAACTATATTACTGACATTGAACAAAGGTAGATTTTTAATATTTATCCATATTATTTCTCCAAATAAATAGTTATCCCAAAGAGAAAAACCACACAGGTACTATTTTGAGGTACAAAATTAAGTTAATTTATGATTGCCTATCAGGTTTAAGTAGTTATAATAGAAGTTTTATAGATCAGGAATGGGAAAGTGGGGAGGTGGAGTAAGGAATTTGAGGGATACAGAGAGCATGTGGTGTTAAAGGGCTCAAGTCACCAGATTTCTTGAGTTGCTCCCTTCCTTCCAGTCTTGAGTCCAAAGAACATTTAATCCAAGCAATCTAAAGACTTTCTTGGCAATAAGTGAACAAACACAGCAAGTAAAAAATTAATTAGAAAAATTTAATAAATCTTATGAAGAGTCCAGATTTTATCACCCTGGATGTCAGAAATGACTTTGAAAATGTTCCCAATTGAACTGGCAGATTAAGATTGTCCTTCCAATAATTCATCAGCTGTAAGAACTGAAGTCCTTTAGAGCTCTTCAGAGTTTTTGATTGTAATACTCCCATTCAACAACTCTAGTCTAAAAAATAAATGTATTAAACTTAACAACTTAAAGGAGATCAGCAACTGATTACTAACTCATTAAAATAATAAAGTCATATATAGATTATATGGGAAGTAAGGGAAAAAGAAAAATTTTTCTCAATCAATCAAAATTAAACAATAACACCAATACCAAAAAACAATACTAATAATGCAATATGATTCAGAGAAAACTAACACTAAAATGCCCCTAGCATGAGCCTGGAAAACTCTGAAGAAAAATATTGCAGATCAACAAAAGATCAAAAGTGCTAAGAATGCCTAGCCTGAAGGAGACACTGTACTTTGTTCTGTAAGGACCAAACCGAAAATAAACTCTTCCTTGTAAGAGTCCCACCATACAGGTTCAATTGCATTTTACAAGGTCAATCACAGTGATTCAGTTCCCTCTAATCACACTGACATCAATGTGCCTAAATTTCTGGTGTCTTTCATTTGTGAAGTACAGAATTTCAAGGCAAACCAGCTTAGTATGAGGTAGAATGTTTTATCTCTCTTTACTGAAAAGTGTGATGTACCGTCTTATGAAAATCACTTAACTTCTTTTCTGAGTCTCCTCATTTGGTTTCATGTGGAGTTTTTGTAGGACTAAAAGGAAATAACATGAGGAAATTTGCTTTGAATATGGCAAAGTGCTAAAAGTATGTTAAACTGTATTACTGACATTGAACAAAGGTAGAGTCCTAATATATATATATATATATATATATATATATATATATATATATATTTCTCCCAATAAACAGGTATCTCAGTATAAAAAGAATGGCATCAACAACTGTCTCGGTATCCAGTGTTTCTTCCTCTTTTGCTTTTACTCTGCCAGTGTCATTCACAGGCAGTCTTTCTCCATGAAGAAACAAAATAGCTGCCACAAGATATTAAATTACTAAATTTAGCAACCTTGGTAGGAAGAGATATTTTTCTCATGTTTCTCAGATTTCCCTGCATAAATTCTGAAATTCATTCTGATTGGACCTGATTTGAGTTTAAGTATCCATTTTGAAAGCATTTTTATAGTCAAATGTATGTAATACTGATTGACCAGACTTGTATCATAAAACTGGAGGAGGACAGGGTAGATGCACCAGAAAAAAATAAAATACACTTTCCAAAAGAAGGCTCATAGGTCAGGTAACAAAAACAAAAACAAAAGACATCTTTTTAAACTGTCTATTCATATTCTTTGTAATTTAAAAATACCACTTTTTGGAGGATTTAATTATTAATTCTTCTCTGAAGAGAAACAACATAAACAAAAGTAGCAGACAATAAAGAAAAGGTAGGGATTGAACTGTCACTTGTGCACAGGTGAAGAATACACATAATGACCCAGACTTCCAACTTCTAAATAGTGAACACTTCAAAACAATCTATCTTGATATTTATTAGATAATTTGGTTACCCTAGCATCTGATTCCACTTATGTCTTTCACCTTTCCAAGGAAGCTAAGTTAAGTCTAGGAATTTAATGAAACAGACTTTTACTGAAAACACTCAGAACACTACTCTGGACATAAGAACTCACACAGGAGATTTTATTAAGCAGAAGAGCAGAGTATCTGCCCTTAAGGATGAGAGAGAGAGAGAGAGAGAGAGAGAGAGAGAGAGAGCGTGCAAATGGCTGGGGAGCTCTTCTCAGGTAGTGGAAGTTTGCAGGCTAATAACAATTGGACCAATGACTGATGAGGAAGTTCATGGGCTAACAATCTAGGAAGGTAGTGAAATATCTCAATTGATATTTCACAGACAGTACCAATCTAGGTTGTAAAATGGTGTGGGGGGAGCAGAATCATGGGAGAAATGATTGCAGCCTTGTTCCTTCATTCCCCTGTTTTTCTTTTTATAAGAAAATCCCTTTTGGGCATATGGGCAAAGATAAATCTTCAGTATTGCTTCCTGCTGGGCCTGGGTGGTGTAGAACTGTTTCAGGGGAGGAAGGAAGGGGATTTGAAGACTCAGGTTGGGTTGTATATTCCTGCAAGGTCATGAGGAGAGGAATAGCAGGGGAGTCTTGGTGGAGGTGCATTGTGGGTGAGAAGGAAATAGAGGCGCCCAATTTGATTAGGATGTCCCTTCCCAGAAGGGAATGGGACACATAGAAATTATCAAAAAGGAATGAATGAAACAGATTTGTCCAACATGGCAACTTAATGGAGGGGTTAGTAGGGGGTGGTATGATTTTTCCCTCTATCCCGACAATAGAGGATTTGGCAGGGGAAGTGGGTTCCCAAAACTTCTGCATCACTGAAAAGGTGGCAGCTCCAGTATCTATAAGGAAAGGAAGTTGCCTACCTGCCACCATAAGGGTCACCGGGGCTCCTGAGCGGGGATGGTCGTCAGGTGTAGAAGTCCTGGGCCTCTTTGGTCATCCATTGCCAATCCCAATAAATCACTGGAGGCGCAATGTCCCAGTTGGTGGCATTTTGGACAAGGACCTGGGGGGCTGCTGGGGATTGGGGCAGGCACATGCCCAGTGGCCCTCTCTTCTGCACTTGAAGCATGGGCCTGGAGGTCTTCTGGGAGGTAGTTTTCCCATAGTAGTGGCTGGCTGGACAGGTCTAGCTGGCTGAAAGTCTTTGGATAGCATTAATATTTTAGTTTTAGTTTAATTTTTTTTTCTTCCCTTCCATTTTACACCCTGAATGCCACTGCTAGAACCTCTGACTGTGGGGTAAGAGTTCCCCTGTCCAACCACCTCAATTTTGCCTTTATGTCTGGGTAGCTTTGGGAAAAATAATAAATCATGAGTAGCTGTTGTCCCTCTAGAGTTTCAGGGTTCTGATTAGTATATTTGAGCATGGCCTTTGTGAGGTGGCTCAGAAGGGTGGATGGGAGGGTGGATGGGTTTTCAGTTTTGTCCTCTATTATTTCCTCAAGTTTATCATAATTAATGGGTATAATGGAGGCCTTTTAGAGACCTGCAAGAAGTCAGGTTTGGAACTCATCCATTGCAGAAGCCCAGTTTATAGTCCCATTGGGGCTCCCTATCTGATACTGCTTCAGCTCCAATGGGGTGGGTCGGGGTCGGTTGCTGAACCTCATCTGCATAATTGCATGCCTGTTCCTAGACTCTCCTGTGCCACTCAGGGGTAAAGGAGTTGGACATGACCATAAAACTGTCATGTCACATAAGGTCATAAGACTGGATAAGATACTGAAACTCCTTAATGAAGTTTACTGAGTTGGAGGTGAAGGAGCCTAGCTACTTCTCTATCTGGGAAAGATCTGAGAGTTAGAAAGGAACATGGACTCTGATCACTCCCTTCACACTGGCCACCTCCCATAGGGGGACTAGAACATGTGCACAGGACCGAGTGGCAGGAGGCCTGGGTAGTCTGGGTGGGGCTGGCAGAAGCAGAAACAGAGCGGAGCAAAGGAGATTGAGGAGCAGGGGCAGAGGGGTCTCTGCCACAGAGATCCCTGATCCCACAGGACCTAGATTTCATTGCCAAAAGTTGGTGTTCAAGTTCTGAAGTCTGGTGGTGGATGTGGAATCACATCTGGTGAGACCAGCATCCGGAAGTCTGGGTCATCAGATGGGATTCCCCTGGCCTCAGTGGTGGTAGAGGAGCCCATCTGAGTCACAGCACCAATGAAGGCACTCAGAAAACCACTCCAGATGCAGGAACTTACACAAGAGATTTTATTAATCAGGCAAGCGAGTGTCTGCCCTTAAGGGCAAGAGAGAGAGAGAGAGAGAGAGAGAGAGACTGGGGAGCAGTTGAAGTTTATAGGCTAATAACAATTGGACCAATGACTGATGAGGGAGTTCGCGGGCTAGCAATCTAGGAAGGTAGTGAGTTTTCATCGTTCTATATGTGGAATTTCAGTTTTCCTAGCCCTATTTGGTTAAAGAGGTTATTTTTCCTCCAACATATATTTTTGGCAACTTTGCCTAGTATCAAATAATTGTATTTATGTGGGTTTGTGTCTGTGAATTCTATTCCAATGGCTTTCATGCCTGTTTTGGTGCTGGTACCATGACATTTTGTTATTACAGCTCTGTATCTCAATTGATAGTTCACAGTCAGTAACAATCTAGGTTGTAAAATGGTAAGGGGGGAGCAGAATCAGGGGAGAAATGGCTTCAGCCTTCTTCCCTTCATTTATGAACCTAAGTGTACCTGACAGGTAGCAGGGCAACATACAACAGACCAAGCAATCCCAATACCTAAATTCAGTTTCCAAGTGCAACACTCACTAGTCCTGTGACCTTGGATAAATAATACTTAGACATCCGGGATCTTAAATCTTAAAGCAGAGTGGCTAGAAAAATGATGTCTAATTCAGCTTTATTCATAAGCAATAAAAACACATTTTTCCCACTTATAAACTGCCCATGGAACAAATATTTTAGTGTCCATTTGCTTTTAATTTCATTTAAACTCAATTCATTTTACGCTATTTTTCACTCATGTGAACTTTTACCTGGAGCTGCTCAATAAAATATTACGTGAATATATAATGCATTGAATATAATTAATAATATATAGCTATACATTTTATAATTATATGGTTATAAATATAGTTTATCAACATAAGTATATTCGGATTAAAATTCAGTTACAACTTAGATATTTTATATTTTATGAACACTTGTTAATACATTTGCATATTGTACTTCTGTGTATATTAACACATTGCACATACTATTTAGTGTATATATATGTAGATTTGTAGGTATACTTTAGTGGAGAATGGGGCCTTTAATGTTTTACAGTTTGTAATTTGTCCCAATAATAAAATCTTTTCATGAAATGCTAAGTATTCCATGTTTTGATAGTGTTTTGTAAAATATTCAGGTGATTGGTTTGTAGCCTTTTGAATAATAGGAATGCTGTTGTCAAAAGTTCTTGCAATAAAAAAAAAAAATCACTGCCCCAGGAAATTCTTTGAATCACACAAAGAGGAAATATACAAAGTACTTAATTGATGAGCTTTCTCATTAATTAGATATCTTTAAATATATTTGATCAAATACAGCACAATTTATATAGTAAGAGTTAGTACTTAAGCTTATCTGATAACAAAAATGCAATATTTAGCTTTTTTTCTGCAGGGTGAGAGATTGGGGTCAAATTTCATCATTCTATATGTGGAATTTCAGTTTTCCTAGCCCTATTTGGTTAAAGAGGTTATTTTTCCTCCAACATATATTTTTGGCAACTTTGCCTAGTATCAAATAATTGTATTTATGTGGGTTTGTGTCTGTGAATTCTATTCCAATGGCTTTCATGCCTGTTTTGGTGCTGGTACCATGACATTTTGTTATTACAGCTCTGTAGCATAATTTGAAGTCTGGTATTGTGATGCCTCCAGTTTTGTACCTCTAAGAATTACTTTGCCTGTTTTGTGTCTCTAATTTTTACAAATAAATTTCAGCACTACTTTTTCTAGTTCTGTGAAGAATTACATTGCTAAATTGATGGGGATTACTTTGAATCTATATACCACTTTTGATAGTTTAATCGTTTTGATAATATTAATTTTGCCAATTCAAGAGCATGGGAAGTGTTTCCAACTTCCAAGGTCTCGTTCAATTTATTTCTTTTTAAAATTAATTTTTATTTGTTCTAATTAGTTGTACATGATAGTAGAATGCATTTATACATTTTGATAGATCATATATAAATGATAGTAATTTCTGATTTTTCTGATTATACATATTGTAGGATCACATCATTCATGCAGTCATAAATGTATGAGTCAATAATGTCTGGTTCACTCTACTATTCTTCCTACCCCCATGTCTCTTCCCCTCCCTTCACTCCTCTCTACCTAATATAAAGTCACTCTATTTTTCTCTAGTCCCCCACCATTATGGTGAATTCACATCTGCATATCAGAGAAAACATTTGGCCTTTGGTTTTGGGAGTTTGGCTCAGTGCTTAGTATGATTTTCTCCAGCTCCATCAATTTACCAGCAAATCCCATAATTTCATTCTTCTTTAAAGCTGAGCAGTGTTCCATCATGTACACACACACACACACACATACACACACACATACACAATGGAATACTATGTGTAATGGAATATATATATATACATATATATATGTGTATATATATATATTTCACATTTTCTTTATCCATCATCTGTTGAATCTGTTGAAGGGTACCTAGGTTGGTTCTATAGTTTAGCTATTGTGAGTTGAGCTGCTATAAACATTGATGTGACTACATCACTGTAGTATGCTTAGTGTTCTACAGTTTCCATTGCAGAGGTCCTTCATCTCTCTTGTTAGATTGTTTCCCAAATACTTTAGATTTTTTAGGCTATTGTGAATGGAATTGTTTTTCAAATTTCTTGTTCAGCAGATTGATTGTTGGAGTATAAGAGTGTGATTGATTTGTGAGTGTTCATCTTATATCTCTTGCCTGATTGCTCTGTCTAGAGTTTCAAAAATGTTGAATAGAAGTGATAAAAGTTGGCATCCTTCTCATGTTCCTGTTTTTAGAGGAAATGTTTTTGATTTTTCTCTATTCAGCCTTGGATTTGTCATAGATAACCTTTACAATGTTGAGATATGTTACTTCTATTCCTAGTTTCTGTAGTATTCTAAACATGAATGGGTTCTGTACTTTCTGAAATGCTTTGTCTACATCTATTGAGATGATTCTGTGATTCTTGACTTTATTTCTATGGTGAATTACATATACTGATTTTCATATGTTGAACCAGCCTTGTATCCCTGGGATGAAACACATTTGATCATAGTGTGCTATCTTTTTAAATGTTTGCTTGCATGCAATTTGCCAATAATGTATTAAAAATAATTACATCTATGTTCATCCAGGATGTTGGCTCAGTTTTCTTTCCTAAATATGGCTTTGATTGCCTTTGGCACAGGGTGATACTGGTCTTCTATTTTGGAATTTAATAAAATATTAATGAAGTCTATTCTTATCAATATTAACTCAGTTCCAATGAATACATTAGCTATAAACTAGTTATAAATTAAAATTAAAAGAGGAAAAATGTATTCTAGTCACTGTTCTTTAGAAAAGCTAAATGTTTTTGACTTTTTAAAACATTTTTTTAAAACATAAAATTTGCACCTATTTATTTTACTTGGTGTCCCTGGAAACAGCATTGGGTGTTGTAGAGAAAAATAGGGCTACTGAAAACCCAAATATTGATCTGGAGGCCAAACTTGCTTTATTCAGTTCTTTAATGGTTGAAATTTTTTTAATATAAAGACACAATTTCAGAATATGTCACTAAGAAGACCAAACATTCAATGTGAATATGATGGACTTTTGTTCTATTTTTTCAACTTCTGTTAAATATTCTATAATCAAAATTGGTCATGTTATATCATTTCTAAAGTATAACCTGTTGCTAGAATTGCAGTAATCTGTGTATTTAAAAATTAATTACATAGCAACATGTATGTATATATCTTTAAAATCCATACAGTAAACTTTGAATATTTTTTTTTGTCAGAAGAACAACAGTAAAATTTATACTACAGTGGCCACCATTGAGAACATACTTTTTGCTTTTTGATTAACTGAGATAGATTCCCAGGAGAGTAATTACTGAGTCAGTGAGTATGTATGAGTTGTTTTAATTGGTGTCGCACAATTTTTCTTCAAAATGCTGCAAAAATACACATGTCCACCAACCTGTTTTATTTTTAAACTTGCCAAAAAAGAAGTAGCAATCTTTGCTGTTTGATAGATTACTTAATTGTGTATTTGACTTGCATATCTTTAAATAAACAAAACTGGTTGTTCATATATTTATTTCTATTCTGATTTCTTTTACTATGAAGTGGCAGATTTGTTCCCTTACTCAATAGTCTAAATTATTGTGTATATATTTAAAGAACATCTTGTGATACAGAGGCAAATTGTCTAATGTCTTGTAATTTTCTATGTGCTTTTTTCTTGTTATGTTTTAGTCATTTGTTCATATTTATAAATATTTATGTATTCAAAGATAATGAAGGTTTTCCTTTTCATAATTTTAATTAACTTTAGAGAAAGTATTCATATTTCAGAACTACTAATATATATATGTCCTTCTTATTCATTAAGATTTTTTTAAATTGTACTGAACCTGTTATTACAACAGTTCTCAATTTGTGTAGGTAAAGAGAGGATTCAACTCTGTATAATTTCTATTTTTTGAGAAGTTGCTAAAATCTTCAAGCACTATTCACTGAACAAACAGCTTTTCCTTACTGCTTTGAGACAATCCCTTTTGTCATATATTAAATTCCCATATCTCAGGGCTTTGGTGCTATTTATACTATATTTAATTAACTATAATCATCAGGTATAAAACAAAAGTTTTAATAGATTTTTATTATTAAAATTAGGTTCCCAAAATTATTTGCTAGGTTATTTATTGTTTCTTTCAGACATATTTTGAAATAATTACAAAGCATTCTGCTGATATTTTGCTTTCTATTTTATCAATAAATGTTCATCATTGAAATAGTCATCTACCTTTATAAAAAAATTCATATTTGCTTTATTCTAGTTCTAGAGTTCTTAAAAAATTTTAATTACTTTCTGCATGTAGATACTTACATTTTATAATACAATTATTTTTTTCAATATCAAGAACTGTTCACCTGTGCTGCAAATCATATACCTGACTGATGTCTTAATTCCCTACACCTTTACTTTTTATTGTTGAATATTCAAATTATTCTACTACTTATGTTTAAAAACTGTATCTTTAATGTATAAAAATTGGAAATTGTTTTTAGAAAAAGGAAAAACCAACATAATACATCCAATAATACCACCTTTCTAGACACAAGTTCAAGTTGAGGTGAGGAAAACACTTACTATTTACTTTTTCATATTGTTTCCCTAAAGATCTAAAATT
This sequence comes from Glaucomys volans, assembly GCA_020662805.1. Classification (NCBI taxonomy): domain Eukaryota; kingdom Metazoa; phylum Chordata; class Mammalia; order Rodentia; family Sciuridae; genus Glaucomys; species Glaucomys volans. The sequence goes on along the minus strand of JAJEJO010003394.1, from coordinate 227,790 downwards.
GGTCATTCCTATTAGTCAGCACTTGTCTTTGGTTGTTTGCAGTTGGAATTGCTATTTAATACCAAAGCCCTTTACAGTTATTAAAACAACCTTAAAAATTCCTTTCCACTTTTTCTCTTGGTTCACTTGAAATAATACTGAGTTTAAGCGTTGTGCTGGGAATAAGATTTGAAGAATTTATTAGTGAAGTTAGACTAGGTAATCTGACTGCCAAATTTATTAGAGACATGTTTTAGAATCATAAAATCCTGCCTTTCCACTTTGACAAATTTCTCTGTTGTTAAAATAGACCTATTCCCACCTAACAAGATGAAGTATTCAAATGATTTTTAACAGTCCAGTGTTAAGCAAATGATAACCATTATTATTTGATAGGAATACTTGGTCACGGAAAATGCTTATTTACATGTAAAATTTGAATCTGTCCCAGTTTTAAGTCTGGGTGATTTAGGTAAACTACTATGCCAATTAAATTATTTTCATGTTCAAAATGTAATACTTCAATCAAATGATTATTGAGTACAAAATTATGAAAAAGACCATAGTGTTGGTACACAGGAATATCTTAGTAGTTAGTATTCACATTGTTAATTAAATGTTATTTATCCATTATTGCTAAAACCTAAAATACCATATCAGAATTTGTTAGTTCTTGAAGCTGTGTACACATATGCATATTCTTTTTTTTTTTTTTTTTTTTGGCAGTGCTGGGGATTGAACCCAGGGCCTTGTGCTTGCAAGTCAGGCACTCTTCCAACTGAGCTATGTCCCCAGCCCCCCCATATTCTTGATTCACAAATTTTCTCTTATAAAAGTGCTGGGCCACTTAAGGCCATTTAATTGCTCAATGTGTCTCATAACCAAATTAGTATTTGCTTTAAAATGGTTTTATTCCAAAGCAAATTGAGAAGTAGGGGTGTAATTAATCTCCATGAATGCTATTTTCATTGTAGAAAAAATTTCACTGGCTACATAAGAGAAGGATTCTTTTGTTTATTTTATTACTACTATTATTATTATTTTAGTTCAGATAAGTCTAGGAAGACTATTTACTCAACTTTAGATTGATCTTGTTCAAAATTTACTTGCATGTTTCATTTCCTTGCCAACTTATGCTACATGCATGTGCAATTATACCACAATGAATCCTGCTTTTTAAAACAATTAAACTAATTAAAATGTTAATAATTGTAATGGTTAATTTGAATTGTCAACTTGATTGTATTAAGAGATGCTGATGATTAAGAGACTTCTGGGTGTGCCATTGAAGGCATGTCTAGGAATGAATGGGATGTGGGATGGTGAATTGAAGTGGAGACCCTCCCTAAGCATGGGCAGCACCACCCTATAGGATGGTGGCTTGGATAGAATAAAGGTTGGAAGAACAAGGAAGTAGATGCAGATGCAAGCTCCTCTCTTCGTGAATGCTGCTTCAAGCATCTTAGGATATAGGACTCTTGCTTCTTCACTCTTCCAAAGCAGACTCTGCCAGTGATTCTCCAGATAATTTCCAGAAGTCTTAGTCTAGGACTAGGGTAGCACTGTTGATCCCTCTTGTTCTGGGGCTTCTGTCTCTTGGACTGTGCAGCTGCTGGTTCTTCCAGTTCTCTAGCTATAGATGGCCATTGTTGGCTATCCAGCTTCTGGTCATGTAAGCCAATCTAATAAATCTCCTTCTTTACAATCATACTTCCTGTTGATTCTGTTACTCAAGAGAACCCTGACTAATATAATAATAGAGGGGAGATAAGTAGAGTAGGGCAAACAGATCCAGGGAGGGAGGAGGGAAAGAGAAAGGAACATATTCATCAATTTATGTTAGATGCATGTACAATTGAGGCAAAATGAATTCTACTAAGATGTTTACTTATCAGGTACTGATAAAAATACTAAATATAACTTTGCAAATATTAGAGGCCACTAAGTGTTATTAATGTCACTAGTTGTAAGACATCACAAGTATTTAAATGAGTGAAGAATGATTGCTTCAATTCAGATTTCAAAAAAAGAGAAGCTTTTTTCTTCCCTTTTAGTTAGCAGAAGCACACATTCACATTCACACATACACTCACACACAGACACATTCCATTTTGTATGTACAAAGACAAAATGTAGTGTAAAGGAATGTGTTCTTCAGCAAAAAATATTGTGGAACACTTGCATTTGGAATTGAAAGAAGTTTCTCAGGGTAAGTCACATAAGAAATGAGCAATTTGTTTTTTGTAATACTGAATCCACTCCTACACTCAGGTTGTCCCAGAAAGAAAGCATAACATTATGTATTCTGAGCTCTGTATTTTAGAACTCAACATATTTTTGTTATGGAGGCAAAACTGATACTGAAGTCTGGGTTCACCTCTACTGAAACTGGGATTATTGCAAGTTTCACAAGATATGTAGAGAAATCATTCCCAAAAGCAAAATACCATAATAACTATATAGACTTTAAATCATAATTTACATAATTTCTTAGATTATTTGATGTTATTTCATGTAAAAATATGAGTTTGTATCTATCTTGAAAGAAAATAATATGTATTATACAAATTATCTGTGCATGTAGCATAGGCATTTTCATTCAGTCTTCCACATAGCCTTAGGGATTAAAAGATGTAGTTCACAAAACAATTTCCCAAAGTCAAATAATGAGCAACATATAGACTTACAGAATTGGAACTTAAACCTCAAATTTTCTTCTCCAAATTCCCAGATCTATTCACTCCCTTTCTGGTCTCTTGAATATGATATGGGATGTTACACTAACATATAGATTATATATATATATAATATAATATACATATATTACATATATATGTATATATGTATATGTGTGTGTATATATTTATATATATATGAAAGAATGTGCTTAAAATATAACAGGAAAAGCTATAGTAACTAAAATCATAAATATATAAAAAGTATCACATTTAAAAAATGAGTTTAGATCCTTTCATTGTCTCCTGATCTGCATGCTATTACCTGTAGAAGACTGGACTAAATCTGTTCTCAGGAAAGTGGTTGCCTTCATCACATGGAAACGTGACAGGTGCCCTGAGGGGCCATCTTTTCTTCTTGTTTCCAGGGAAATTACCCTTGTCTCTTCTCTCCATGAACCCTGAAGCAGCTTCCATGGCCCTCAAACTTCCATCTTGCTTTCTTCATTCATCCTGAGGAACAGCCTAAAACAAGTGTCTGCTGCAAGTCCCACAGGTTGCTTTGCCAAGGTCTCCTTTGTGCACATAGACTTTATTTCCTCTGTATATTTAACTCTTCTATTTCCACTGACTCATTTCTTTCAACATTTGTATGTATTCATGTTTTGTTTTTTCTGCTACTTTACAAAAAGGAAACTCTCCCACTTATTTCTGATTGTGTCTAGTTCATTCACTTCAAAACCATCTCAAGATATGTGATTTTTTTCCTGTACTAATATGATTAATTAAGTATTCACTCACCAATCCACCTTTATTCAGTTTCTACTAATATCTTAGTTTATGGACAGCCCAATTACACTTTCAATTGCTAAATTCCCTGGACACCTCTATGTTTTTGTGAACTCTGATGTATCTGATACTGCAGAGCACTCTCCAGTGCAAGACACTTTATGGACAATGACATAGTATAAATTATATCTTTATGTGAAAGGAAATAACCATTATACAGTATCCATGTGCTAAGCATATTGTTGGATGATCTGTCCTCAGAGCACCTCCTTTGCACTAAAATCATTAGTCCTCTGATTCGCCGACCTGTGTCTTCCTCTGGACACCCATGTCCTCTGTATTTTCCTTTTACCTCACCAACTATGTAACCATAGTAGGTCTCAGTGTCCTCATTTCAAAAGATCTTTCCTAATGCACTTGCTATCAGGAAATTGTGCTTCCTTTAAATCATGCAGTGTATAGAAAGCATATAAGAATGTTTTCAAAAATTATATGTAATGATTGTGACCCATGGAATTGTTCTATATAAAGAAAGTATAAATAATTATAACAATAAAACCTAGACTAGTTCTCCTTCATAAATCACCACAGAAATGGGAAAATTTAGGATCTTTTATAGATTAATTCTTGTACTCTTACGTAAGTTATTATATCAGTTTGGCAGGCTAAGTGTCAAGGTCTAGGTTTATGTTGATAAGAAAAACAATCATGGTTCCTAACCTTTAAGAACTTACATTGTAGACTTTCTTTTTCTTAGTATTTAAGTTTCAACAAAAATTCAATAAAGTAAAAAATGACATTGTATCCTCCATTCTTATTTTTCTTAGATCTTTCAAGTGGAAGTAACTTTTATAACTGTCTTGTGCTCATCATGGAATATGAATATGGCAGATATTTCTCTAATATTCTCACACAAATCCATGGAATTCTCCATTAATAGTATCATTATGCACTGCACTGGTTATTTCTACTTGAATATGAGCTTCTTATATATGGGGATAGGTATTACATTTGTCCTTATGTTATTAAAGTCACCAAACTACACATAATAGGTAGCCATTAGAATAAATGAATCCCTCTAATAATAGCACCTTCACTTAAAATAGAGGATCCATGTTCACACTTCATCCTGAAACAAAAATGTAAGAGGAAAAAAGGAACTTTGCAAATTCTGGAATCAATGTTGATGACATTTTAAATTTACTTGCTGAGAAGAAGCTTTTTAATTTCTGTCTATCCCATTTATTGATTCTTGATTTTAGTTCTTGTGCTTTAGAAGTCTGTTTAAGAAATCAGTTCCTAAGTCAGCACGGTGGAGATTTGGTCCCACTTTTTCTTCTGTTAAGCACAGGGTCTCTGTTCTAGTGCCTAAGTCTTTAATCCACTTTGAGTTGATTTTTGTACAAGGTGAGAGAGAGATTTAATTTTATTTTGGTATGTATGGATTTCCAGTTTTCCCAGCACCATCTGTTGAATAGGCTATCTTTTTTTCCAAAGTATATTTTTGGTGCCTTTTTCTAGAATGAGGTAACCATATTTATGTGGGTTTGTCTCTGTGTCTTCTATTCTGCACCATTGGTCTATATGTCTCTTTTTGGTGATAATACCATGCCTTTCTTTTTACTATTGCTATGTAGTATAGTTTAAGGTCTGGTATTGTGATGCCTCCTGCAACAGAAACAATCAACAACATGAAGAGAGAACCTACAGAATGAGAGAAAATCTTGACCACACACACCTTAGATAGAGCACTAATCTCCAGGATATATAAAGAACTCAAAAAATTTAAAACCAAAAAGCAAATAACCCAAATCAATGAATGGGCTAAGGAACTGAACAGACATTTGACAGAAGAAGATATACAATTGATCAACAAACATAGGGAAAATGCTCATCATCTCTAGCAATTAGAGAAATGCCAATCAAAATTAAGATTTCATCTCACTCCAATCAGAATGGCAATTATTGAGAATACAAAGCAATAATAAGTATTGGTGAGGATGTGGGGGAAAAGGTACACTCATACATTGCTGGTGGACCTGCAACCACTATGGAAAGCCTTATGGGGATTCCTCAGAAAACTTGAAATGGACCCACCATTTGACCCAGTTATTCCATTCCTTTGGTTTATACCCAAAGGACTTAAAATCAATATACTACAGTGCCACAGCTGCATTAATGTTTATAGCAGCTCAATTCACAACAGCTAAACTATGGAACCAACCTAGATGCCCTTCAACAAATGAATGGATAAAGAAAATGTGGTACATGTACATAATGGAATATTACTCAGCCTTAAAGAAGAATGAAATTATGGCATTTGCAGGTAAATGGATGGAACTGAAGAATATCATGCTAAGTGAAATAAGCCAAATCCCAAAACTGAAAGGCTGAATGTTTAGTCTGATAAAAAAATGCTGATCCATATGGATTCTGCAGAGGGGAAGGAGGGAAGGAGAGAGGGTGTGGGGATTGGAAGGACTGTGGAATGGAATGGACATTGTTATACTATATACATGTATGATTACACTACTGGTGTGATTCTGCACCATGTTCAGCCAGAAGAAGGAGAAGTTGTACTACATTTGTGTACAATGTGTCTAAATGCATTCTGTCATGCATAACTAATTAAATAAATGAATAAACTTAATTCCACTGAATCTGACTAGAAATAAACTTAAAATAATAAAAGCATTAGGCCTAACATGGGTCTAGTAGGTTGTCATAGTATCTAAAGATTTTGGTAAATTAATATGCAGGAGTAGCTAAACTCTTAAAATCAGAAACCATCCCCCCATCATACAACCTGGTAGTGTGTGACAGTAATGTGATTAATTCAATTCTCAAATAATCCCTATAAACAACATAGCTCTTCAATTATCCTTTCCTGAGAATTAGTGAACCCCACTAGGAAAGTTAGTGAGGTGAAGTAGCACCTTGCCGAGTCTACTTAAACCCTCAACTGTATAAATAATTGAACAAAGAGAGAACCAAAGGAAGAAAATCAAAGTGCTTAGAAAATCATTAATAATTTGCCATCTACTGAAAGTCGAGTTGGAAGTAGAGTGCATTCCTGGATTTTCTATAAATTCTTTATAATTTTTAGGCACAGCAGACTGCTGGGTCATTTATCTCCTGCAAGTTAGTGATAGTCTAGCTTTATTGACAGTGTTCCAAAGTGTCAAACCCCAGGGAGCAAATGCAATTCAAGCCTTTACTTATACTGTGCTTGTTAAGTCCCACTAGCCATAGCAAAGCACATAGACAACCTCAGAACCCATGTGGGTGGGTACTCTACCACAGCATGGAGTGGGAGGGATGATTAACTGGAGGCCATTCTTATAATATCTGAACACAGTGGTTCATTGATATTTATTTCTAATATGTTGCTCCACCATCCATGAACATGGTTATATAATAAGGGTAAAGAAAGAGTGAATAACACCACAGACTATTAAAAGTGAGAGTTATCAATTATCTTCCTTTAACCTCTAGTTAGATCAAAGCAAGCGTAAGAATCTCTCTCTCAAACTGCTACATATTGGCCACTAAAGTCTTTCTTCATGCAGAAAAAAAATAAAAACTTTTAAATCTCTATATTATTTGTTAAGAACTCTAGTGATAACAAAACCTCAGAAACACGGTCATTTAGAAAAATAAAGTAACCATAGGTTCTTGGAGTGTTTAAGAAGTTCTAATTTCTGGTTACACCTAGCAAGTGTTCCACTGCTCAGAAGAAATGCAGGTCTTGGGAAGAAAACAGAAGTTGGTCGTGTAGGTAGATCTGGATTGACAGTGAATTTCATCTCCAGGCTTCAATTTCTTTTTTATCTTAAACTGAGTATAATTTCACTTATGATCTATGCAGTCTGTTAATTTGAGATCTCTTAATTAATCAATCAATCAATTAATTAATTAATTTAGTGGTCCAAGTCATTCTTCCTGTTCTGGGCAGAGGTTTGAATAATTGGCCTCCCAGGAGGATTTTTCAATTAATGATCTCAAAAGCATAGTTGAAAGCTCATCCCCAGGAAAGCTGCAGGGAGAAAGCGGAGAAGGGGCTGAACACTGGCTCCTTCCCTAACCAACACAGAGACACTCACTGCTGTTTCACCAACCACGGTTTTCTTCTTGAATGAAATGAGCTGGAGCCTGGAAACCCCTGGGTGGGCTGGAGCTGAGAAATGCTGAACAAGCACATTCAGGGCACTGCTAATCTTGCTCTGTGAAGGGAAGGCCCTGGGGTGATTGTTCTTTTTTTTTTCTTTTTTTTTAAGATTTACAATCTATCTGAAATGTTTGCCTTCTAAGGAGATTTACTGCTGCTACAGAAGTAGTTCAGGGAAGCTGGAGCTGCTTTAGAAATGTGGATATAATGAGTTTTGCTCCTTTTCTGCCGTTAGGGCATCAGGGAAACTACCTCCCCTCTGCCTACCAGGACGGAAGAATTTTATCCAGTGCTATTCCTTATTTTTTCTTGTTTCTCTAACTTGATTTTTTCTTTATAATTGTTTCCCTGATACAAATAAGCACTATGCAATTACATATTACTAGAGATGCTCAAATGGTGCCAAGTCTTACAAGTCATGAAGTTTGAATTGCCACTTTCTTCCATCAGACACCCTTCTCTAAGAGAGTTGTGCTTCCATAGAATCAGGTCTCATCTCTTAGCACTGCATAAGGTGTTCTGTTGACTCTGGTTAGGAGGAAATTGGACTATCTTTTTCTTATTTGCATGTAATTCTTCCCCAATGATATCACATTCCTTAGGCAACCCCTACCTTTCTGCAGTGCCAACTTTCTCTTTTAGGGGAATCATTGCACCTTTTTTAATGATCTACCATGTTCCACCTCAAACAACCTCAAATTTGACCTTTCTTAGCACAGTGCTTATTTTCAAGCTTTGAAAAGGACATTCAGAAGTCAATTCATTCACAATGGAATCCAGCATCCCTTCACCATTACTTCCTTACAGCACTAAGAACAGACTCCTAAGTGCTTGATATCAGTTGGTAGGAGCATTCAGGCACCTTGTCTGTCCCCATGCCTGCTATAGTTAAATTTTCCACGTCCTAGAAATTTTACTTCCATAAAATTTCTCCGTCTTCTCTCTCCACTGATTTTTCTCTGAAGTGTTTCAACAATTTTCTCTGATTCTTATAATTGCTTTCTAACTCTCATGCCTTTCTCAATTGTTTCCTTTCAGTCCATCTTATACCTGATTGCAAACTCATGTCTCTGAAAGTTTTTTCACATGCCTTCATTTACTCTTAGTTACTACAAGAACAACGAACAACCAAAAATAATTCTTCCAGAGCTTGAACTTTAACGTACCTCCTGTTAATATTTCCAGGATTCTGGAGGGCTCATGTTTTCTTTGTCATGCTTGGTCTATTATCTCATCTCTTTACGGCAACTCATTTCTTTTTGCAGCCCCAGTTAAATTCCAAGCAAACACAGTAACTTCTCCCTTAAACACCTTTTCCCCAAAGTGCCAATTCCATATGTTAGTGAAGTTTGCTAGGGATTATTGAAACAGCAAATCTTGGTATACTTAGCAACATAATATATGAAAGTACATTAGAATTATTGGGGTTTTACTGGATACCAGGGATGACAGTTTTGTTTCTAGTAGCCTTTTCTGAAGCCCTTCTCTGAGTTAACATCTCTTTTTCTGTAAAATTAAATTTCTGACATTTTCTTTCACATATTAACTTAACCTTTTCCAGAATGATGTTTACATAGGATCATCGCGAAGGGCAAACAGATATCCATCACCCTGGGAATAGAATAGAGTTCTTTTGTCTATAGGATTCAGCACTTGCCTGCCTGTCTATTCCTTTTACCCCTTACTGCTTCCCCACATAAGTCCTTCCCTCAATCAGTATTAAAATACTTGAAGTTTTCTGAAAGCACCATGATTATTTCCCCATGTGCTTTTTACTTGCTGTAAAATATACCTGTAACATGGCTGTTCATTTTCCCTTCTCATAACTAACTCTAGCGTTCTAAAAGACATTGCTGACCTCCACCCTTTCTGACTCTGGGTTAGTGATCATATTCTCTGTGCCTGTGCTATGCATTAGTCTTGAATGCCTTCCTGTATGTATTCTGGTATAGTGTAGACTGTGATATTCTCTAAGAGCTGATATGATTTTTTAAATTGATGAGACCTCAGCTCCTACCATAATGTGAGACAAATTTAGATTTGTTGATAGTATGAGATCACCTAATATATTAATGTGTTCTGTTCCTGAATATTTTTCTAAATACTTTTGATGGAAGAATTAAAACAAGTATTATAGTATATATTATATCATTATTTACTTGAACTGCATATAAAAATTATTCTCTCATGTTTGATTGACACTATTACCTATGTTCTATTATTTCTTGGATTATTTTCAAAAATACCTTTGATCATAACACTGAAATAGTAAATTAATCACATTGGTAGTATTGAGATTGACAAATGTCATCATATGCTTTTGCTTATACTATGCAATAAGAAAATGTGAATAGTTGTCTTACAAAACATTGGTAGAAAGGTTTTTAATATTTGTGAAAGAAAAATGTGGTTTGCAAACTGAACATTTACTGAATTTTCTTTGTCATTCAAATAGTTGAATGTTGTAGCTATTAATTTCTCTTTGAAACTACATTCTCTACTTAACTATGGATTCCTTCATTTCCTAGAACAGTTGCTTCCCAGACAGTTGTCTCAGCACTAGCTACAAACAGGCAGTTCTGGAATGTTTCCAAGCTCATTGCAGGATGTAGCACAAGAGGAACTTCAGTATGTTCTATGAAGCCTCTTTTCCCTTGATAAAATTAAGCATCCAGCAAATATGCATTACAAAATCATTCTCCCACTCTGTTCCTGTTCTAGAGATTTAGGTACATCTGTTCAAAATACATTTGCCTTTTCCTCCCATTGAATTTGTTCTTTGTGGCCCATCCAAATAGCCTCTTATCTGGCAGCTGTAGAAAACTGTCTAACACTTCTCAGGAGTTTGGCTTCCCAAATGCTGGCTTTGATCTCTGTTAGTAGTGATATGGTCCAGTGCTTATGAGCACTGTGACTTCAGAACTCCACCAATTCTGTGTTCACTTTCTGTGGATACTTGTAAATTCTTCCTAACCTAGCCTGGCCTCAGCCACCTTACCATACCAGTGAAGCCCATGAAGGTTTCAGACCTGAGGCTCTCATTGCTCCTTCAGTATTTACTAGAGAGGCTGAGGAATTGGAGATCCAGATTTGGAACTTAACAGAGAACGTTTTCTTACCACTTGCATGGTAAAAGGGTTCCCTGTGTTGTGCCACAAAACTGATTAATGATGAGAGTTTCATGTCTTAGGAAAAGTTGAGAAAGGGATGTAACAATAATATATGCCAGAATTTTACATTAATCTGATTTGGTCAATATAATGGGTGTTCTTTCCTTTAGAGATGATACCTTCTCAAACCTAGTTCTTTTTTCTTTCTTTCTTTTTCTTTTCTTTTTTTTTTTTTTTTTTTTTTTTTTTTTGTAGTGCTGGGAATTGAACCCAGGACCTTGTGCTTGGAGGCAAGCACTGAACCAACTGAGCTATATCCCCAATCCCCTCAAACCTAGTTTTTCATGTTAAACTATCCTGTATCCTCTGAGGTGGTGGTGAGACTAGAGGAGACTAAACTGCTTTAAAATGTCCATTCTGCAAAAAGTAAAAACATAGACAATTTTACTCCCAAAAATCTACTTGGAGGATATTAATGTATCTGCAGAATTCCAAAGTTTAAGAATCCCTGGCAAAGACTGCGGTCATTCTGGCCAGCAAGGTAACACTACATTTCAGACACTCTATATTAAACTTTGTACGTACGAACTCTTCTACTCCTCATCATGTCTTAATCATAGGTACATTTTATAGAGAAGGAATTGAAGCTCAAAGACTTTTTTTCAGTGAAGGGAATTGAACCCAGGGCCTTTCCCATACTTGGCAAATACTATACAACTCAGCAATGTCCCTAGATCTCAGACTTGTTATAACTTTTCTAAGGTCATAGGGAGAGTAAATGTTAGAGTCTGTCTTTGTATTGAAGTGGTTTGTGCATATTTTGTGCTTCTGGACCTTGATGCTGAATCACAGCACTATGTATTTCCACATGCACCCTCAGGTCCCTGCTTATGCAGTAGACTGATTATCTTTATTTCTACCCTGGCATTGAAGCTCACAAATATGATGAGATCTCTATATGTCTGAGTGAATATTTTTCATTTTTAAGCAAGCAAAACAACCTCTGAAGAAGTTTCCTTTAAAATATGTACACCAAAAATAAGAAGGTAAATGTCCAAAGCTATTATGTAGGAATAAATGTATTTGGAGCTGCTAAGACATTTTCTAAGTCCCAGATTCTCTGTAAAAGGGTTTACATAAACCATCACATTTCAATCTTTCCATATCTTGTACTTACCTTGCCTCCTGGGGATGGGTTCTGGCATCCTGTTCTTCCCTGTGGTCTCCATCATTTTCCATTTAGCGGTCAATACCTTTCATCCTCAGGACATTTTCACATATCAAGTAGAGCTCCAACTCCCTTTTATTTTTTTAAAAACAGAAATGGATTCAGGCAAAAATAACAATGTTAACAATCACAGTTAGGATTTATTGAGCATTTGTTTCATACACTCTGATAAACATTATATATATTCTTAAATTCTCATGAAATCCTCATCATCAATTTGCCCTTCGGAACTCCAAATTATCAGTGAGGAGTTAACATGTGGTCCAATGTCAACCAAATGATGAATTACATAATTTATTTAAATTAAGACAGTAAAACTTCAAAATATTTGTTTTGTTCTACAAAAGTGTCTAAAATTCTATCTGTGGGGATGCTTGAGACTCCAGATCAAGATAGTACCTTCCTTTTAGTATAGAGTTACCAGCTGCATTTTGCATTCATTTTCCTAACAACTGGAATCTTGTTTCTACTTCACAGCTTGTCTACTGACAGATTCTTTCCAATGCTGGGTGTAGCATGGATCATTGCACACAAATGTGGCTCTGGTTTCTTTGTGTTAAGTTCTGATTGTTCATCAAAACCCATAGACATAAATGGAAATTCTTCATGCTAGTGATGCCACTGGGCTTTCATCTGCTGTCTGCTATTACACCTCCTGTGTACCATGCTGTTTATTGACCTTGACTTTTCTCCTTAATATGAAAACTACCCTAGCCGCTTATTCCAGGGCTTTTTCTCTATTCCTACTGCCTCATCTCGTCATAGAACCCAGGCCTTTTCATCTAACTTACCCCACTACTGTCAAGGGAACCTACCTTTGAAATGGTTAAATTTATTCTTTTTCATGTTATATCTTTAGATGTGACTTATTTTTTGTGCATCAGAAATGGGATCTTGCCTCTCCCCCTATTTTTTTTCAGTTCTATGTATTTATTCCCTTTTCATAATATCTCTCTTCTTACCCAACCATTTTCTTTTTCTCTGTTCCGGTATATCTGACTTAACTAAATATTTACTTCTCAATTTCCTAATCACTTTATTTCTAGTAGTTTAGAAACCTTAGTAGTTACCATAGTAACTCATATTAAAGAACACATAGTCTAGACTTTCCATCTGACAAGCAACTGTCTGTACATACAAGGAAGTTAAGGAATTGAACAATGTGGGACCTAGTCAGAGAAAGTAAATCATTGAGAATATGCCCTGGAAAGGCATAGGCATATGCCTTTGCCTGACCCCTTTCTCCTTTCTCTCTCCTTTTTCCTCTCCTCTTCTCTTCTCTCTCTCTCTCTCTCTCTCTCTCTCTCTCTCTCTCTCTTTCTCTACTTTCTGGCTACCATGAGGTAAGTAATATGCTTGCCCTGACCACTATGATGCTCTGCATCACTACAAACTATCAGTAATGGGGCCAAGTGAATATGAACTAAACGTTCTGAAACTATGAGCTAAAATAAATCTTTCCTGCTTGAAGTTGTTTTTCCCAGGTATTTTGTAATAGCAACAGAAAGCTGACTAATATAAGATGTAATGTTACCAGAACTAGAATTAAAATTCAAATTTTAATTCATTGATTCATTGTAGAATTCTTTTATTGTGCTATAGTTTTATAATGTATAATATAAAATGATTTCATGTAGGAAAGTCACTTCAATCATATACTGAACCTTCTGAAACTTTCAACAAGTCACTCAAATCAGAACAATCATCAAGAACCGATAAGCAAGCACATATCTCAGAATCTTTTATTTTCCTGTTTTTGCATTTACTTAAATAAAATAATTTACTCAACAGTTTCTTTTGAATTTGATGAACTCTCAGAGTAAACAACATTCTTTCAAAAATTAGGAAATTTTTATAGTGGTGCTATAATTTTTATTTCAAAATGTACAAGTTATCAAAATGTCTCTCATTGAAAGTTCTCAAATTCAGGCAACTGAATATGCTATCAGTTTTAAGCAAGTGTTGTTTTGAATGCTTCTTAGAGATATGTGTTGGTCTTGATCATGAAAATGAAAGAAAGCAACACAGGTTGAAGTTTGATTTTTTATTTCCTATGCTATTACTTATATATCTAAAAAAAGTGGAAACATGTTGATACCTGATCCTTGTTTTCTATAGTAATCTTTAACTGCCAATTGACACAATTTCATATTTTATCTTAAAGGACATAATTCTTGTTTGACATGGGAGGGTATAAAATTTTATATTGATAAAAATCACAATATGCATTTTCTTATATATAGAAAGTTGAATAACACTGATTGCTATGAAATCCAGAGATCATTTTCATGTAAACTAGTAATAGATTTTCCATTTATTCTTTTATCAAATCCATGTTTTTCATGTTATAATTTACAAGCTATTTTGATTCTAATGGGATAAATTATTTTTGAAATTCCTGGTGGTAACATTACAGATGCACACTTTTCTTTTGAAATTCTGGTGGTAACATTACATATGCACATATGAATATAGAATAAAAGTTTCAAATGAAAGTTTTCTAGTATATGTATGAAAAGTGTTCACTCTCAATGCTTTTACAGAAATATAAAATAGGATACCAATTATATATGCTTTTTGATAATCAGATAAGCAATAGTTAAAGAGGACTGATAGGCAGTTGTGGTTAGGATACAGAGAGAAAAGATACTTGTAAGCAGGATTGATTTGCCAAGAATACAATACCACATTTAGAAAGGATGATAGAAATTGCATATCAAATTTTAATTGAACATTACTATGTCACAGTAACTCTGGGTGTAGGTAATTATTCCAACATAGCAAAGGCAGAATGATTTTACTTGAACTATTAACCTCGCAACTTACCACTATAAATTCATCTAAGGAATACATTTTCTCAGTGGAAAAAGAGAAGACAGTGATTGTTTTAAAATTGTATGTTTATTTTAGTATATTCTCTTTAACTTTTGTAATTGTACTTGCTCCTAGAATAACAACATAAAGTAGAAGGAAGGTAATAGAAAAAAAAAAAAAAAGACTAAGGGAAAAAAGAGGATTCCAGTCAAGTGTTACTTTTCCTAACTGTCCTCTGAATTCATCTTTTTAAAATTAAGCTTCTGTTCATTGTTGGAGGAAAATAAATCCAGTTTGGATTTGAGGACCAATGAACTAGTCTACAAAATTTAGGAAAGCTAGAAAGAGGTATGGTATTCACTAAAAATATAGGGTTAAACAACTGTGAAGCTCCAGGATTCAATATTTACTGAAAGTAGATGTTTCAACAAATATTCATTGTGACTGGTAATAAGAATCAGCTGTGCTTGTTGGAAACCATTTGCAGGCAGCAACCTAATAATGAAAAGATAACATGAATTGATCATGTTTAAAAACAAGAAACTGGATACCAGAACAAAACAAATATAACTGTAATGTTGCAAATGGACTTCAATGATTAGAATATTGCCAATCATCACTACTTCTCTGGTTGGTTCATAAGTCTTTGCTAAGCCATCTGGATCATTAAAAAGAAAAATTTCACATTTTTAGTCTTGGCTATTAATATAATCAGTGAAATTGTTGTTTCGCTAATTCAAAATCTTGATGAATAATTTAAAATGAATGTGATTAGAGCAAATGTGAATATACCTAACTTCTAGTTTACATAGCCATTTTATTTATTTATTTTTTCAGTGAAAGATGTGCTCATATGTTGAAAGTTGCCTGAAGTTTCTGATTTTACTAAGTGCTATGTGAGAGTTAGGTCAGTGCATGTACCTCCTGGAGTGATGAAGAATTTTCCCTTGTGAACTCTATGGTGAATTATCCCTCCCCACATGGATAATGAAATAGAGAACCCAGAATTTTTACACAAACTTTTTATGTTTGTCATGCATTGTGCTTTTGTTAAAATGATGTGACGATGATGATGATGATGATGATGGTGATGATAATAATCCTATTGGAAATTATCACACCTTTTTATATATTGAGACAGACAGATACAGGGAGATGAAACAACATTTACCGAGTCCCCAGTAATTGCTGCACACATGATTTCTTTAACAGAAACATCACTGACTTATTTAGCTCTAAGCATCCTACTTTTCTTTTTCTTAACAAATTTATTTAAAAGTTGTCTCAGTTCCTTTCTTTATACTATAGGCACACGGAAATACAGTGCTCTGTAATTAATGTCATTAGGAAATTTCTGCAATTCTCCCCTGAAATTCTTGCTAAAATGTGTTAGTTTGACTTATGTTTGATTGTTCTTTTGTGTTCCCTTCTTTGTTCTCTAGTCTGTAGCCTGTATGGACAGCAAGATGGACTGAGTCTTGCACTTTCCTTTAGTGGCTCTCAACATTAAACAGAAGTAGGACCACTGATGAAAAATGTGGAATAATCAAGAAATAGCATAATTAAGAAACAAAGGTGAAACTTAGCAGCTTGTAAGACATCACTGTTCTAGAAAGATTATGAGACATTCTTTCCACAGGTAATTTCCTGCCCAACTTTTCCATCTAGTCCCTGTTCTCTGTCAGTTTGTAAGTCACCTCTCCCCCTTCTTATATCTTTACTTTTTCCTTCTCTTTCCTTTCCATCCCCTCTCAACCCTTCGTCCTCACTGCACCTGTCACTCTTCCTCTTTCCTCACAAGAATATAGTCCCTATTACTTCCCTCCCAGATTAAATAAGTCACTGACTTTTTTATTCATCTTTAAATCATGACTTTACTTTCAACTTCAGCCCACATTTTTATACAAAAATGGCCATTCAAATATGTTCATAAACAAAATAATAAATGCCAATACAAAGTAAAAGAATTGTATATTAAAAGTGTAATGCAAATCAAAAAGATGTTTATTTTTAAACTAAGAAAACCAAAACTCAGAAAGATTAATTAGGCTGCTTAAATCATATAGCTGCTGGGTGTGACAGTTTAAATCTGTATGCCTATAGCAGTGAACACTGGATTATTTGCTTATTACTATGGTTGTCATTTGTATAAACTACATTTAATGTTTGAGGGCAAAGCCAGCATTTAATGCAATGCAAACAAAAGCAAATTCAACAATATCACCTGGAATTAAGTGAAACTTCATCACAGTCAGGATGGACAAATCTCTTTGAGAAATGGTGAAAATGAGAGGTTAAAAGACTACAAATGCTGGAATATTCTGACAGGAATAAAAGGCTCCAGGTAAACACAGTCTCTATTCAAAATCAAACACAGAATAATGATATTTCTGTGCATTGACATAATTTATACCTTTTTAAAAAGTCCACTGAATTTTATTTTCTACCACAATACTGTATTATTTTCTCCTCTCACAAATGTCTCTTACAGGGTCTGGAGATGTCACTCAGTGGTAGAATGCTTGCCTTACATGCAGGAGGCCCTGGGTTCTATTCCAAGCATCAGCACCTTAAAAAAAATTCCTCTTACATTTTATTTTGTACAATTGACTTTGTAACAGGTAGCAATTTTGGTTCAAATTTACTGGGCACCTACTTCATTTAAAAATATTAAATATATTCATAAATAGTTAATTTTCTACAATAATATGGTTTTAATAATTCAGAATATTGTAACTTCAAGAAGATGAAATTACAAAATAACTTTTTTGTGTATTTTGGAAAGTTTTATGTAAGCATATTTATCTGAGCAACATACTGAAGCAATTATCACTTGAATAAATCCCTCTTTCTTTGGACAAAGATAGCTCATTACATGATTGCTCTCCAAGACTTGCTTAGAAATCCTCCCATTGGTGTGCTCACCGGTCTTGAACTTGATGAGTCCTCATTGAAAACATTACCTGCTGGTCTATCACTCCTGTGCTCCGAAGACCCAGCTAAATTTCACCTCAAAGCCATCACAAACCACTCTTGCATCCTCATTCTTAGGTGTTATGAAGATTCTGTCAATTTGTGGTTTCCTTTATAATAGTAAAATGAAAAGTCAGTTTTGTCCCATGACAGTTTATTTTGTTGGTATTTTGAGGCATTCAGTATTGGACGTATAAAATTCATTTAGATGCCAATAATTATCAGGGGATACTTATTAATAGGGAATACAACTATGTAAAATATATATATTTTAATTCCCAAGGTTGTTAGTTTTCATTATATGACAACTTATAAACTCTAATAGATATATCTATATTTATGGAACATTTAGTTTTCTATTTCCAAAATTTATCATAGTGTCAGAAACTTGGGAGGTTAATGGGAGCAAACCAAAGAAATAAAAAGATATTTCTTATTTAAAGGAAAAAACAAGTAAAATGGAGTTTGAAATGCTAAATCACTAAGCAGATAATTTAAGTAAAAACACGAAAAGGCTAATACACACTATTTTAGGATTTTAGCAAACATAGATTAAATGAACATGCATCATCTTTTCAGTCTAAAAATGAATGAAAATTTTGATAGAAACATAAAACCCAAATTGGGCATTTTAATGAGTTAAATGATTTTTGAATATTTGGGAAAAATATAAAAAATATATATAAAAAATAGTTGGCAATTTAAAGTCAGATCTCAGAATAAGTCTTCAGCCTGATTTCTGAGTTTTGGGGTTTTCTTTCAAACAGCAATCATGGAATAGATGAGAGAATTAAACATGGGAACCAGAAGTTACGGTTTATTACCTAAAATGAACTCCCATATAGAGAAATAACAAGTAATTCAGACAGGAAAGCTCCCTTCAGATTATAGCTTCATGTTTACCTTTCACATAGAATTTAAATGACCAACCTTCATGTTTTCAGACTTTGAGACACGGAACCCTAGCATTTCCTTCTTAGAACATTGAATAACAATTGCTTAAATGGGGCTCCCAGTCTCATCTCTGACTCTCATTTCTACTTCATTTATTGCCATCTGCAGTACAGATTCTACAAGACAGCTTTGAATGAAGACTTTATAGTTTTCTGGTCTTGTTTTAGAATACTGTAACCTACTTTGAGTTATTTCTACTCCTGTCAAACAGTTGTTTAGTTGGTCATGGTCCTGTAGACTACTGTTGTGTTTCTTTTGATCTTAACTACAACCTGGTTGAGGCAGACTGCATAGGATGGCTTCATACATCTGAAGATTGGATTGAACCCATATTTTTTCTGCAGTGATCAATCACTACAAATGCTTGAGAACCACTAAATCAAGTAACAAAAATTCTTAAATTTATCATGAATTTAGTTAAAAAAAGCCCCAAATTTAGCAATCAAACTTCATATTTAAGTGAATTTTGGGGGAAATTTTATAGGATCTTCAACTAACTTCTAAGTGGGACTATCAAGAATACCTAGATGTTCTAATAGTGGAGCATATTATTTAAGTGCTTAAAGCTGTATTCATAATTCAATACCTCGGACCTGTCCAGTGCTCTGGGACTCTCTACTTGGGACAGCTCAAATTTGTGATATCATAGGTAACACTATGCCATCAAATATAGAAATGACTTATTCAAACCTATCAGTCTCCACAGAACTATATTGTTGGAAAATGAGCTGGAAACAGAAAAGTATAATGAGCTTTCATCTATTCTTTGCAAAGCTTTTCATTTATCTTAGTTCCAATGTTCATACATTGCTGAAGGTCCTATATTTTACTTTTGTGATAGCTGAACAATGACTTCTATGGATATGCACCAAACTCTCAAATTACACATAATGAACAACATGTAGACCAGAGTTCAAGTAAGTTAGTGTTGCTTAACAGAAATTTCGATATGAAAGACTGGAATGTTCAAGATCAAGGTTCTGGTACAGCTGATTTCTGGTAAGGGCTCCTTCCAAGTTTGCAGAAAGCTTCCTTTATGTAGAATCTTTACATGGTGGATAAAAAGAGAGAGAGAGGTCACCTGTAGATGGGGAGAGAATGAGGCTCTTTGGTGCCTCTTCTAAAAAGCATAACAGCCCTATCAGATTAGGGGCAGACCCTATGACCTCAGTTAACCTAATTCCTCTCTCAACATCTTATCCCCAGATGAAGTCAAATTGGGGATTAGGATTTCAACATGTGAATTTGGGGAGGATACAATGTAGTCCATAGCTACTGCCTTGAATCTGCTTAAAAATGAACCATGGACATTTTACGAAAACGTACATATGATGTGGTTTAGTTGGGGGGAAAAAATTACAGCCAGTCCTCCATATCCCTCCATATTCCCTGGATTCAACCAAATGTGGATTTAAAATATTCAAGAATTGCATCTGTACTGAACATGTAAAGAATTTTTAATGACATTATTCCTTCAACAATATAGTACAGCAACTATTTGCATAATATCTAAATCGAATTAAGTATTAGCAATCAAGATGATTTAAAATATACAGGAGAATGCATAGAATTATACGTAAATTTCACACCATTTTACATAAAGGCCTGGAGCGTGGTGTATTTTGCAAAAGACATTGTGGGGTCCTGGAATTAATCTAGCATGGATACTGAGGTACAATTGCATATTGTATTATTTTTGCTGAGAAAAAGAAAATCAATTCTGCATAGTTTATTTCAATCCAAATGAAATTGGATATATGATTTTCCAAAGTGCTAGAACTTTTCAGAAAAGTTTCTTCCAACATAGAATAGGAGCCTACAGAAAAAAAGGGCTTGTCAATACCTGATCAATATGTTACTTTCTGTTTAACTTTGTATGTCTACATGAGACATTTCGCTAACAGAGGAGGAATCCATGGTTTAGCCCTCTCTTAGATTTATGAAGTAAAGCTTCTGCTGCATGCATCTGACTGATGGAACTGCATTGATTTGGCAATCCTGATATGCTATGTAGTGTCAGAGTTGTCATTCTGCACATTGTATCCAATTAGGAAAAGACTCTTCAATGAGACAATGAAAAGTCTACAAGGCCTGCAGGATCTCTCTGCTTATGCACATGGAACTCTCCAAAGGCACCTTTGTAGTAATGAAATTATCGCCTTTCATTTGTATAAATCTTTTCATTTTAAGAGTTCACAGTGGTTCAGAAATGCCATCCCACAGATCCTCACGGCAGGTCTTGAAGTCACTGACAGGGACCTATTAAAATGATGAGTCTGGTCCTAGCAAATGATAATCATAATTAGTTGAGGGGCAAAAAAAATGATATTGCCAAAGGAATAATGACAAATTTATACTTCTTCCCAAGGCAAGGTCTGAACAAGAGGATCAGACCCTGACACATGCTCACTGCAATGCCTAGTTCTAAGGATGTGACTCAATCAGCAGCTGAAAAAGGTCAGACTCCACAGCAGCTATACAATGCACCAGTTCCTCTTGGGAAACTCAGTTTGTTCCTTGTGGACCCCTTCTCCTGGAAGCAGGCCTACATGGCCTTCTGTGGGGAGACAGACATGACTTTCAGGTCACTCAGGGACTGGGCTCTGCCCTGTCCCCTGGAAGAAGGCCTATGTGGCATGTGCCTTTCAGGCTGCTTGGGGACTGGGGCCTCATCCTCCTTTCCTGTTATCTGTGAACAGGATATTTTCCTGTGGTCTGTAAGACAGTTCTTCTGTGGTCTGTGAAATGGCCCTTCTTTGTGTTAAGTGAATAGATGTTCCTCTGTGGTTAGTAGAACTAAGGCAATGGAAATTTACTGTATAGTCTGCTGAATAGGCTGGTAACTCTTTGCGCAAGGTTTGACCTTTGAGATGTATGGCTAGCTTAACTGCAAGCATATGAAGGACAGTGTTATATGCAGTAAAGACAGAAGCAGCTTCCTATGTGACAAGTGCTCCATCTCTCCTGAATAAAGCTCTTCTCCTCAGACCTCAGTGCACAGAGACTGAGTTCCTTTTCCCATGCTTTGCTGGTGTTGCTGACAGGATTTGTCCAACACAAGTTGACCCTCCAGTGTTGCTGACAGGGTTTGTCCAACATAGCAGGAGACCCTCTGGCGTTGCAGACAACAATCATGCAACAGTTCCTGAATAGAAAGTTGACCAGAATTCTCTCTGAAGTTCCAATTCCTCTTCTCTAACTGATACAAATATCTACAACAGATATAAATATGTCAAAATCCACAAATAGCATAGATGTAAATAAAAGTTATGACTGCCTGCACATTTCTTCTTTCAGTAAAGCTATACGGTGAAACACCACTATGTATTTTAAGCAGACCATCTAGAAAGAATACAAATGATTCTAACTGGGGTGAGTAAGGTGTCGTTATTACTGTTTCGAATGAGTCAAGTACAAGTGAAGCGGGTGCCCACATGGGGATAGGGGATTCACAGAACAATGTCAGGGGATTGCTTCTAGAGACTATTTCTATTTCTTTTCTTTTCTTTTTTCTTTTTTGATAAGACTTTGGATGTGTAGGAGTGCATTTCACTTCTGAGTAGAGGAATCATTTATTTTGTCAGATTTAAAGGCCTGATAATCTGAAAGTTTAAGAACCACTCCTCTTGATTAATTCAGTGGAATAAATAAATCATTTAATGTTAAAATGTGAAGCAGGGCTGGAGGTGAAGATCAGTTGGAGTGATAGAGTATGAGCTTAACATGTGCAAGGTCCTGGGTTCAATCATAAGAGCCAACAAAAACAAACATTATTAAGATAAAAATTACATTTGAATTAGGACATCTCAAAAGGACACAGCCAACCTGAAAGAGTTCACAAGAGTAAATACTAGAAAACAATAAATGGCTGATAATATTGGATTATAATACAAACTATTTGAGTATGCATTGATATAAACAAACAGTTGAATGTACAAATGATGGAGGAAAAAAATCTTCCTTACAGAAGAATCTCAAAGCAGTAATACAGATACCAGCACATACAGTTGGCAAAATCTCATATCCCTCTTTTCTTTTATGTGCACAAGGATTAGTGACTTCCCACTAAGATCACTGTACAGAGAAGAGTAGTCTCATAGGGGAGAAATTCACCTCACATCATCTTCAGTAATCATCAATGTCCACTGTAATTAGTCCTATGCTATCACCTATCCCTACATAATGTGAAAAAAAAATTACTTACGTTTTTTTTTTTTTCCTTCTGAATTCTATAACTCCAATCTAATTTTGAGAAACATTAGGGAAACTTGAATCAAGAGACATTATTCAAAATATCTGACATATACTCTTCAAAACTGTCAAGATTATGAAAAATAATGAAGCTTGGGAAAATGTCACAGACTTGAGGAGAATAAAGAGATACCATAGCCTAATGCAATGCTGTATTGTGGACAGGATATCAGAATTAAAAAAAAAGACATACCTGGAAAAAACAGCTCAAATCAGAATAAATAAATAAAGTTATAGTTATAGTGTTGAACCAATGTCAAATTCTGAACTTGTACAAAATATGATTAATATGTGTGTTGCTAGCATTGGAGGAAATGGATGAAGAATATATTGGAATTCTGCATTATTTTGGCGAATGTTCTATCACTCTAAAATATTTCAAAATAAGTAGTCAAAAGCATCACTCTGTAATTTCTCATATTTCTCATTAGGATACTCTGTGCACTCTAAGTTATTCTAATCTAAGTCATTCCAAAAGTTGTTTTGGCTTTTTCTTTGGTTAATTGCTATGTGAATTTATTTGCTTCTATACTGGAGTTGTGCTAAGTAGAGGATGAAAAATGCATATTTAAAACTAAATAACAACAAGTATGGCAATTTTGGCAAGATGCTTATAGATGCGAGGGATGCAGAACCTCAGACTTTTTAAAATTAAGGTAAAGTTTTATAACACGAAATTAACTCTTTTGAAATGCACAATTCAGTGGTATTTATTTATTCTCCATGTTGTACAAACCCCCACATCTTTGTAGTTTCAAAACTCTGTATCACCTCAGAGGATACGCCACACATTCTCCTCTCCCAGTTAATGATAATCACCAATCTGCTTTCTGTCTGAGTTTGTCTCTTCTGAATATTTCATATAAAATTAATTAGAAAATATTTGGCATTTTGTACCTGACTTCCTTTAATTTGTGTGTTTTTGAGGTTCATCTAAATCACTCTATCTTTCAGTATTTTATTTCTGTATATCAATAGATACTATTGTTTTATTTCTTTATGCCACAACATGTATATCCATTCATCCCTTGAGGTGTTTTTGGGTTTTGGGATCTTTCAGTGATTGTAACGAATGCTGCTATGCATATTCATGAACAAGCATTTGTTTGAGTACTTTTTTTCCCATTTTTTGAGTATATACTAGCAAGAAGGGAATTGCCAGATTATATGATAATTATATTTTTATCTTTTACTTTTGGAAAAGCCATAAAACTGTATTCCATAGGAACCATAACATCTTTCCCACCAGCCATACAGGTTCTTATTTGAATACATCTTTGTCAACTCTTTTTATTTAATGATCAATATATACTTGGCAACTTTAGCTATTTAATGTGCTTTTAATTATAGTTATCCTAGAGGGTGAGTAATAATTCATTGTGAATGCAGTGGTAACTCATTGTGGTTTTGATTTACATTTGTGAATAACCATTGATGTGGAGCTTCATGTCCTGTACAACCATGCTGTTTGTGTACTTTTGGAGAAATGTCTATTTAAGTTCTTTACCTATATTAAAATTGGTTTTCTTATGTTTTCAAGTACAAGAGCATTTTGGTAAATTCTGCATGTTAAGCCCTTAGCAAATGATTAAATTGGAAATATTTTCTCCCATTTCTCTAGGTTGTCATTTTACTTTCATGATAATTTCCTTGGATAGAAATTTTTACAAATATTCTGTGGAAGGCTAGGGTTGTAGCTTGGTGGTAGAGCATGTGCCTAGCATGGGTGAGACACTGGGTTAGATCCCTAGCACCACATAAAAAATGAAATAAAATAAAGATATTGTGTCCATCTACAACTAAAAAAAATGTTTAAAAATATTCTATGGAATGAAATTAGTCAATTTGCTATTTTGTTATTTAATATTTTCAGGTTAAATCAAAGGATTCAATGCCAAATCCTAGATCACAAATCTTTATTTCTAAATTTTATTCTATTAAGTTGTAGTTTCAGCCTCTATGAGTTGTTTGTTGATCTTTTTTGTGTTCATTTTTATAGAGTACGAGTGGGGCCCAAATTGTTTTCCAGGTGGTTATCTGGTTTTCCCAGCACCTTTCAAAAATCATTTATAAATTAGTACATCCTTTAAGAAAAAGTACAAAGAGTCTTCAAATTGTTTAAAATGAAACTACTGAAGGATGCAGAATCCTCCACCCAAAGTAAGTGGCAGTACTATGTCAGAGACACACTGAATTACCACGTTCAAGACTATTGGTAACAGCCCCAAATGGAGGCAACTCTGTGTTCATCAGCAGAAGAATGGACAAACAAAACAGCATATGTTCCAAAGGGGATGCTGTGCAGCCACAACCATGAATGAAACCCTGTCATTTGCTTTCTTTTTGTTGTTAGTTTCTGTACAATGCCAACTCAACATAGTAAATTAGAATACTTTTTCCAAAGTTGACAGCACAGCTAAAGTTTCCAAAAATTCAAATTATATATGTGTGTGTTTGTGTGTGTGTGTGTGTGTGTGTATGTATAAAGACAAATAACAGCAGTATGTTATGCATTAATGGCAGCAACAGCTTTTCTAGGTTCTGCAGTCATCTGAACAGAATTGTAGAGACATCCCATACACTTCATTAAAAAGCGGGGAGGGTAAAAAAACGAAAGCAAAACAAAACCCAAGAAAACAGCAAAGTAATCTTGTCATTTGTGACAACACAAATTGAACTGGACATTCTGTTAAGTGAAATGATCCAGACCCAGAGGACCAGCATGACCCCACTCATATGTGGAATCTACGAAAGCCAATCTCTTAGGAGTAGAGAGTAGAGAGTAGTTACCAGAGACAGGGAAAGTAAGGGAGGGGAATGGAGGAGGAAGTTTGATCATGGGTACTAAGCTATAGTTAGACAGAAGCAAGAAGTTATGCTGCGCTAGTGGACAATAGGGTGAGTATAAAGAACACTAATGTACTTTACAATTCAAAAATCTAGAAGAAAGGGATTTCAAAGTTTTTAGCATAAGAAAATGATAAATGTTTGAGGAGATAGTATTTTTAACCCGAATAAACATTACATAATGTAAATGTTTATCTAAATAATACATGTTACACCATTTATTTGACCAACTTTTATGTATCAGGTTAAAATAAACAACTGAAATTGAAATAAAAACAATCATTTAGTCACAGACATGAGTTTATTTCTCCTTTAATTTCCATTCCATCAGTCTATATGTCTATCCTAATGTAAATATTATTGGGTTTTGATTCCTTTGGAAGTTTCAAAATTGGAGACTATTAGTCCTCCAACTTTTTCTGGGGGTCAGGTACCAGAGATTGAACTCAGGGGCAAACACTGAGCCACAACCCCAACCCTATTTTGTATTTTATTTACAGACAGGATCTCACTGAGTTGCTTAGCACCTCGCCATTGCTGAGACTGGCTTTGAACTCTGGATCCTCCTGCCTCAGCCTCCCTAGCTTCTGGGAGGAAAACAGGCATGCATCACAGTGCCTGGCACTTTTTTATTTTTTATAATATTGCTTTGGATATTTGGAGTCTGTTATATTTAGATGTGAATTTTAAGTTTGGATTCCTTAGTTCTGCAAAAGGAGACTGTCGTACTTCAAGTAACTACTATCTGTGTGCTTTTGGAAAGAAATCATTCGTACATGACTGTACCAAATCACATCCAAATTCACTTCACTTGTGGAAGTCCAGATTCTATTTTTACCATTCTTATGTGAATTTCATCTGCTCTGAATTTTAATATATTTGAATGAATAGATCAACAAACAACACATTAGTGCATTGTCTGTGTACAAAGAGCTGAAGAATCACTGACTTTGATAGAAATATTTCCTTGGCCAGTTTACTTAATCTTCCTGTGCTTTAAATTTCTCAACTGTGAAACAAAGTGAATATTAATTCTTTTCTTGTGGAGTTACTTTGAAGATTAAATCAATATGCTAATGTAATAATAATGCCATTAAGCATATAGTACGTGCTCAGTAAATGATAGTCACCATTATGACAAGTTGTAAGCATTTAAAACAATTTTGGAGAAGTGTTTATGGCCACATACATTTGGGAGTTGCAAAGTGAGGCATTGACTAAGGTGCATAATTGGAAGAACATGAAAATGTTCCTTGCCATTTATTATGTCACTTTGCTGGTGAGATTGCAGAGGCACCTGGAAGAGTTAATAACTGTCTGATGATTGGATAGTTGCTGTTAGTCAGTGTAAATTACAATGCCAAGAAGAAATACTGTAGTTCTCAACAATGAGCCATTCTATAGCTCTTCTCAAAGGGGACAAATGTGATTACTCCCAAAGATATAAAAAACAAAGTGAAAAGGAGGAATTAACATCTGAAACTCATTGTAAATGGAAATGTTATTTATTTATTAGTTAATATTGCCACTTGTTCAAGATGCAGTTTCTTTTTAATTCTCAAAAAATCTGTGAAGCATGTATTTTTATTAGGTGGCTACAGTGGTCTCAGTGGTTTACCAGGGCTATAGAAGTATGCTACAAACCTGCTTTATTTTAACCATGTTTAGAAGGAAAGATGACAATGAGAAAAACATTATAAATAAGGATCCGTTGATCCATAGTATACTAAAAAGGTAAAGGTTAATGATCATGATATGGACTGTTTGTTACTGGTAAAATTTCAGATTAAAAAAAAAAATGCCAAGGGCCAGGCATGGTGTCCCTTGCCTGTAATCCCAGAGGCTCAGGAGGCTGAAGCAGGAGCATGGCCAGTTCAAAGTCGGTCTCAGCAACTTAGTGAGGCCTTTTGGTCTCTCCAGTGAGACCCTTTCTCTAAATACTGCTAAGGGCATGCTATTTGAGGAACGTGCATTCTCATGTGCACCTCACCCTCTTTCATTCTGTGCTAGAATTATTAAGATGTGACAAATACCTAAAAGAAGTCCTTAAAGAAGGGCAGATCATTCTACCCAGCACCACTATCCCAACTCAATGCTTCACAAAAAGACTTGGTGAGAAATTGAATTAAAGTAACTTTCATGTGAAACTGGTTTTCCCACTGGAATATTTTGTGACTAACTTGTTTTAACATATAAATACCCCGTATTCTAAAATTGTTTTAAATAAATATTTGGACTTCACCATGGTAGACATTAATTACTATTGCCTGCGGTCTAAAGGGAAGTATCATTTGAAATTCATTCTTGGAATTTGAAGAGTTTAAATGTACTTGTGAGAAAATACACTATGCCAGCCATAAATTTCTAGAGCTCAGTTTGATCCCAGTGCACATTCATAAATGATGAAAAATAATGATTATTTCTTAAATTAGTATAGATGTGATCTGTAAAAGGACATTTTAAATCCTGCCAAATTATTTCTGGAAACCACATTACCAAAATGGGTAATCTCTGCAGAGAAGGGAAGCATGAAAATGCACTTGCCGTGTGTAAAGTCTTCAAGAAACTAAATACATTTTATAAACTCCTTCATCCTTGGAAAAGCATTGAGATTGTTTCCATGTCTTGTCTCTTGTGAGTAATTCTGCAATGAACATGGAAGGCAGATATCAACACTAGAATATTATTCGGCCTTTATAAGGGAAATCCTGTCACTTATGACAGAATGGATGAATCTGAAGGAAATTATGCTAAGTGAAATAAATTATGACATACCAAAACAATAGTCCATAATTTCACCTGTTTGTGAAATATATAGGTAATTATGATGTACTCTAGAAAAAAGATTTTGAAATTTTTCACTATAAAGAAATGGTCAAAATTTGAAGACATATATGTTTAACTTTATTTAAATATTGGGCAATGTATATGTATACTGAAATATAATGTACCTCCCCATTAATGTGTAGTATTTCTATGTCTTAGGTATGTTCAAATTAAATATTAAAACTCAATCATTAATGTATAGGTAAGCTACTGACTTTTGTGTATTGATCTTATATTCTGCTACTTTGCTAAATTTATTAGCTGTGGAAGTTTTCTGGTGGAGTTTTTTGGGTATTCTATGTATAATATCATATCATCCGCAAATAGAGATAAATTTACTTTTCTCCCTTAACGTGTTTTTTTTTTTTTTTAATTTTCCTCCTCTGGCTTTATTTCTCTGGCTAAAATATCAAGAACTATGTTGATAGGAGTGTTAAGAGTGGACATCCTTGTCTTGGTCCTGATTTGTAGGAAATGTTTTCATCCCCACCCCCATTTAGTATGACATTGGCTTTAGGTTTGTCATATATAGTTTTTATGATGTTGATCAAATACTTCGAATCAAGGAGTAGAGTGTTGGTCATTGAGCCTGTGGGAACCCAAAGGGTGCAACATTGCTGTTATGTGAGATGAGTAAGTCTAAACATCTAACGTGCAGCATGACTATTGTTAATAGTGTTGGATATACACTGGAAATTTGCTGGGAGAGTAGATTTCAAGTGCTTTTACCATACATAAGTGCATGGGCATGTGCACACATGGTAACTATGGATTAATCTGTGTGACTTTAGTAACCACTTTACTATGCACATACACATGTTGTGTAACTTAAATGTAGAAAATAAAAAATAAGTAAAATCACTTAAAATAAGAAACCAATGACAATATTCCTATAAAAATTAAAATGTTTTTTGTCATCTTCAAATTAACTCTGATTTGAATTCTTATGGTCCTGTCCCTTTGCTAAGTACTAAGTTCCATTATCTCATTCAGCTCTAATACTAAACTAAAGAGGTGGATGCTATTATCATTATCTTGTAGCTTACTGATGAGGAAACATAATTAAATTGGAAGTCACTTTCAATTAGCACAGGGTGAATAAGCAAGAAATTATACTTAAATAGACTGACTCCTAAATATTTTGACTACAACTGTGATAAACTCTTTCTGAATCAAGGAGGTTACAACAGTCACAATCTCCTTAGCTGTCTGGGCATTCCTATGGTTATGGTGATGATGATGATGATGATGATGATGATGATGATGATACCAACATCTTCACTTTATTCAATATCCGCCAGGCCTTGAGTTAGTTACTTCATCTACATCATCAAGGTTAATTGTCACAGAAAAGCTATTGCTATCCTTATCTTAGAAGTGAAACACTGAGGTCAAATGTGGTTAAGTGACTTTTCACAATGACACAAGATTGATGAGGATTGGACCAAATCCTACACTTTTGAACCAGGAATTGGAAGTATAGGGAATATAGAACTAAGAGAAAATGACATTCACACTTCATAGAGACACAGAACCATTTTTCTCCAGGTGGCAAAGAAGGATGAGAAGTGCTGTGTGTATCACCATAAAAACTCTGTTGAAGGGCACATAACCCAATTTCAATGAAAGGAGGTAAGCATAAATGGGTTCCTGAGGGCACATTTAAGCAGTGCCTAGCCACCAAGTCAAGAATTTGCCAAATATACAAGTTTGGAAGGGAGTTCCAGTACCTGGGCATTAGAGTCATCAGAAATACGGTGCATCTGGAACAACACAAATGCATTCTTGAATTCTGCAAATCTGTGCAGGCAGGAGAAATTCTGAAGAAATTCTTTTTTTAAACACACCTAGGTAATTAGGTTTCTGTATGCTTGTCTAGATAAACCTTAGACAAGATGCTTATTAAAAGTTAGAAAAATGTTTGGTAAATCAAACCCTTTGGGCAGTAGAAGAATAAATTATAAAATTATAGAATATTGTCTACTAAGTGTCAAACATTGAGCAATGTGCATTTTTAGCTATTTGATCTCATTGACTCTTACCAAGAGCATTACAAAATAAATATTCTTGTGTTTTGTATTGTGGAAATAAGACTCTGATCGGACAAATGAAACTGCCAAAATTCATACAAAACATAATTGCTGACTCCAGGTTTCAAATCCAGGTTTGAATAAATACATAAACCTTTGAAATACTGTGTGCAAGTTTGCTCCCTGAGGTTAGGGGACTTACTATCCTAATCATTACTCTATTCACAACACCTGGAGTGGGTGGCATTCCAGAGCACTCAGTGTGCATTATGTTAATCAGATAAGAGTGATGTCAGCCTTCCTTATTACAACAGGAGCTAAGATCATCTCTCACAAATATACCCTACTCCATTTTCCTGGTCACTGTTGGAGAAAGTTTGGTCAGAAATGTTTTGACTCCCCGATTATTCTTGCTAACCACTTTTCTTCTTTCCATTTCATTTGAGGTCAGACTCTACCTTTCATACTTGGGTACCTTTTAGAGTTTCCAGGGTGTAGGAAATAATTACTAATGCAAAAATATATGTGTGATTTTGTTTGTGTTTTTTTTTCTAAAATGCCATTTTGACAGCTAAGATCTCCTTCAGCCTTTCTATAACCCCTGAAGTAGGCTCATTAGAATTATTCCCTTTTTCATATATGGGAATACAAATTCATATTTAGTGCCCTGCCCAAGACCAGCAGATGTGTATGCATTTTGTTCTCTAAATCCCATGTTTGGTAACTTGTTTTCTTACTTTAGTCTTCCTTCTTAACGTTTTTCATGTTATAAAATTTTTATTTCCAAATTGGCAATGTTTCATTGACTGTTTCTGGATTACAACCTTAAAAATCATTGACCACTGATTGTATGGAGACTTTTCTGTTGTATTCCTATTCTTATAATGTTCATGACACTATTCTATAATTGTCTATACTCATTATTAGTCTGAAAGATTGATGACAGCAGCCTTCATGTTTGTGGAGAGCTCTCTATAAGTTTTGGGAAATAGTAAGTGTTTAGTAAATATTTTCAAAATGAATGTTTGCTTTCTCAGTATTATCATTAGCTATGGGCTGCAGCTCCTCTACCTGAAAACCAAACTATGCTATTACAGTTTTCAAACTTCTAGTGTAACATAAGTGTTGTTGCATTGACAAAGCAGTTATTGTGTTCAATGAAGAAACCTCTTAGGAAATATTTAATAGGAGGGCACAGGAATTTTCTACTGCTGAATTTCAAATACCTAAAAAAATAGTCACTTAAAACGGTACTAATATTCTCATAGTTTCTGAATCAGGATTATGGGTAGTGACTTAGTTATGATTCTGGTTCAGGGTTACTCACAGAGGAGATTAAGGTGTTGGCCAGGATACTGTCACCTCATGCTTGCTGTGAGGAAGACTGGCTTCCAAGCGCACTCACATGGCTCTGGTCTGGTCTCTGATCCTAACTGATTGTTGGACAGACCTCATTTTCTTCCCATCACTGTTTCTCAGAGAGCAGGTCATCGTTCTTTAGCTTACTACTTCCAGACTGAAGACTCCAAGAGAGAAAACCAGAGAAAGCACATAAGAAAGCAGAGTTTATATAGTGACCTACCCTTAGAAATAATACCTTATTACTTCTGTTGGTTAGAAGTCATAAATCCAACCTGTTCTCAAAGTAAGAAGAGGAAATGCAGAAGTCAATCTGCAGGGATCTTTGGGAGTCATTTTAGGGTCTGTCTAACCATAAAAAAAGGATCAGTGACTGATAATTTTTTATCTGTTAATGTTTATTTTTTCAGACAGAATGAATTCTTTAATAATCAAGGAATTATTAATATTATTTTAATATTTTTAAGTACCATGTTTTTAAAGGTAAGTTTTTATATGGCCCTCCATTTCTCTAGTTTTTTTATTTTATTTTTGTTGCTACACTTTAATTATGCATGACAGTGAGATTTGCTGTTACATATTTTTATGTGCACAAAAAAGATCAATGTATTTTGGTCCATTTAATTCCCCAACACTTCCCCGTTCCCTTCCCAACCTCTCCCTGGTCTCTTTCCTCTGCTCTACTGAACTTCCTTTTATTTTCATGAGATTCAACGTCCACTCTTCATTTTTTCCTAAGAAGCTTATTTACCTATTCCAAATGTATTGATCATAAGCAATAAATCTAAAGGAACAACCAGCTAATCACCTGTGATTTCTATAATCATGATTTGTGTGATGCTTGGGTTTATGAAGGGTACTGTTTATCTCCCTTCATATTTGTAGAAACTAGCTGGAACAAGTGTTAACATGTCTACAAAAAACACAGGAAAAATTCAAAGGAAGAGAAAAACAACAGTTTTGTATTCTCTTTATTTGTATAGCAATTTCTTCCTTTTTGACACGATATAAAGATCAAGGCTCAACTCATGTCATTGACTTCATGGGGCACTGAATTTCATTAACTGATGCCATAAACTTCTATGTTTCCTTAGAGCTGTACTTAGTGGCATGACTTTTTGTTTGTTTTTTGCATGTCACTGTGTCTGAGAGTAACTGAAAGCGGATCATTGTCCTCAGAACTAAAAGTGAAGTGGGCTTCAATTTTTCATTAAGCTAGAACTCACTTTTCCTGTTTTAAATAGTTGTTGGAAAACCACAAAGCAACATCAAAATGTTTGGAAGCTTACAGGAACTAGAATCAGGAAGACTTTTTTTTTCTCTTCTGTATTTATTTCTTCTTCTCAGATCTTTTTGCTTTATTGGATAATATGAAATTATAAACTTTTTGACATAAATTCCAGAATGTAATAGAGTTTATGGAGGCAGGGAATCAAGCATAATAATTAACATTAAGGAGAGAAAGTTTTGAGTTGTTGGAACCACATGGAAAGAATGATGCTTTGTAGTCTCAGGTGAGGATCTACAAAATAGGAAGGTCACTAAATATTGAAACGTATAATAAGATTTAAGTTAAATTAGTAAATGTAGATTAACATCTGATTTCTTCTGTATTTCCCCCTGTATACCTTAACCACATAAATCCCAGTGAATTTCTGCCTATCCAAAAGCAGACAGAATTTGACTGACATTGAGCATCTACAATGGTACCACAATCCAAAAGATGGAAATTCAACTTCTACTAACTGCAGTAATTTGTTTAGATTAACCCCCAACTAGATAAAAATTAAGAAGTTTAGACAAAATCTAAAATAGTATTTTAGAAGTACTAAGTAGAACTATAGATTTTCCAAAAGTTAAAGGAGACTTAAATGAATTCTCCTGAAAGTGGGAATGGCATTGGGTGATATTTGCTTATGTCTTGCTTTGTGCTTGGAAGTAGTCTATTGAAAATTTAGCTTTTATGAGCCGTTCAGGTTAGCATACAATATTCAAAATTGTCAGCTAAATAGGAGTGTGTTAGAACCCTGAAAGGAAGAAGCCACAGGAACAGCCAGCTGTAATGAACTCCTCCTAAACACTGAACTGCATGTACTAGGAAAATAATGCAGAGAGTTGAGCCAAGAAAGCAGGTGGATGCTGAAGGAACTGAGCAAAGATTTCAGTTGTTTCCTACACAAGTGAGATAGAGGTTGGAGCTTGAGTCCAACCAGATGAAAGTGTCACTGAACAAAAATAAAATTTTCAGAGAAATTTGACTGCTCCAAGTTCTCTAGAATGTATTAATCACAATTTCTGGACACACATTATGCTATTCCATGGAAACTACTGATCATGTTGAATTTCTGCAAAGTGCATTGATGTTTTATCAGGTTAGACTCTTTTTTTTTTTCTTTCCTGGATTATATAGAATGCCAAATCTGTTTAGATCTTCTAGTTTAAGTTACAAACTGTGTTAAGGTTGTCAGTACATTCATGTTTCAGGGATCAGTCTGTCAATTAGGTAAAATTTATACAAGGAATGTGTACTCTTCTTTTTGGATCCCCTCCCCACACCTGGATTTCCCCTTCATTTCCCATATTTATGGCAACCCTGATCTACAGGCAAGAAAGATGAGTTTTCAATTAGGATTACAGCTTCCTTTGCTTCCTTTGTTGCAAATGTAGTTATTCTTTAAAACACAATTATGAAATTGAAAACATTTAAGCCATTCCTATTTCATGTTATGGCTTACTGCAAAATCTGCCTGCTTTTGTTCAGCTTCCAGAGAAGTTTTTCTATTTTGCTAAGAGTTGATGGTTACTTCTTTTGGGATGATCATCTGTAATATGTTTATTTCATAGTAATTTGAGCTGAAATCCCATATCTGTGTCTCTTGGGAACCAGAGAGGGAATCTAAAAAAAAATAAGAAAAATGTCA
Source organism: Glaucomys volans (assembly GCA_020662805.1). NCBI lineage: Eukaryota > Metazoa > Chordata > Mammalia > Rodentia > Sciuridae > Glaucomys > Glaucomys volans. Next base: position 192,866 of record JAJEJO010003394.1, on the reverse strand, counting down.
CTGTTGTTCTTTTAAGGAATTTTATTCCACCCATCTCAACATTTTGTAAAAGAAAAAGAAAAAAAAAATTAAAAAGAAAAAATATTTTTAAAGACAAAAGAATCTCATTTAATATTGGATCTTTCTGCAGTAATGTTTTGTTCCTAGTGTCTCTTAGGCAAAGATCACACCATTAAGCATATAAATTTATTTTTTGTTGGAAAGAAACGACAAGGGAAACAGCATATCAAGGTGCAGAGGTTGAAATGTGGAGGATCTCATCAGAAGGAATATGGAGGGCATTAGAGGGTTTGGGTATGTGTTAGGTATATTTTGGATGGTTTCAAGAAAGCTATTTCATTTATTTCTGGATTACTTGTTTCCCAAAGGCAAAGACAAATATTTGATCACATAGCTGAGTAACTTTCTACTTAGCAGGTGGAAAGGAAAGAGAAGGGCCCAGCCTGTAACTCGTGAAGACACTGCAGTCTATGTCTTCTGTGAGTCTGCTAGAAGTGGACTTTGGCTGCCTTTGTGACTTTGTTCTTATATTTGTCTGTGCTCAGACAGACAATGGTCTTGCTTTGGAATCCCTCTATAAAGTTCAGAGGAAAATCAGACCTCATACCTGGAATTGAAAATGTTTGTGTTGGTTGGAGAAATGCCCTTACCAGGTAATCATAGTCAGATTGTCTCCACCTGGACAATAGTCAGGGTACCTTTTCTTCACTTTCAATAGAGTTAAGGTATGTAAAGGTGTCATAAAAGCAATGATATAGAAAGGCTTTTCTCTAGGTCATCTGTTTTAAAAGACAAATATGTGGTGCAACAGATATTTGGCAGAATTTGGGGGTTTCACTAAATGCTGCAGAGTTCAGGCTTATTAGCAAGACTGCTACCCAGCTGGGTAAGTGCTGCTTTTGTCATTCACTTCCTTCCTGTGCCACAAGAGAGACCACTCTAACACTCAAATGAAAACTTTCCCTCTCTTCTTTACAGATGACTCACTTCTCATGAAGGGGCTTTGACACCAGCATGCTTTGAGTTGGCAAGAATTCTGCATTCAGAGGCAGCACAATGGAGAGAAATTTTGCTCTATTATCACAGCTCAAGTAATATGTTCTGATTGACAACTTCACATCTTCATGTGACATCATTAAAATAACCATTTTGCTTGGTATGATCATAATCATTTTATTTTCAATGCATTATACACCTCCCAGCATTATCACAGAATAGAATTTTTTCAAGATGGCTTAGCAAGTTGTTTTCTTTGGGGTTTTTTTTGGTGTTTTTTTTTTTTTTATAACAAAATTACCTTTTGATGTTTGCATTGAAACAAAATAATAATTTTCAGGTATCTGAAAATAACAATTTTCAGGTATCTCTGCAAACAATTTCATTCCTTCCTAAATAAAACAAAACAAAAAAGTAAATAAATAAAAAGCAAGCAAGAAAAAAAAAAAAAGAAACAGAAGGGAGATATTTCTCTTCTTTTCTCTCTTTCTTTTAAACTATGGAAACATTTAAGTCTATTCAGAAGGTGTTTCAAAATCAACTTAAAGATCTTAGAAGATATTTTTTCCCAAATAACTGAAGGGATAATTTATTATGAAATTTATAAATTTTTTAAAATTAATACACATAGCCATAGTACTATAGTGAAATTTATTAAAGTCCAATGACAATGATTACAGCTAAAGAGAATAGAATGTTAGTCACCCGTATAAAAATAGAAGAGGATATAATGGTAACAACAGATCACAGAAAAATCTGATAGGAAATAAGGTTTATACTAAATCAACAAATTCATTGAAAAACACAATAAATTGAACAAAAGACAACTGACATAAACTAAATGATTGAGTTTGTTGTTGAATATGTTACCAGAAAAGATAACTCCATGCTCAAATAGCTTTAATGGTCAATACACCAAATATATTCTGGGGAAACAGTACCAATTTAAAAACAATGTCCTTTGAGAATAGAAGCAGAATCACTTCCAAAATGAACTTATTTTTAGGTCCACGTAGCCCCAACACAAAGTGTGACAGACACTAAGTGGAAAATCATTGTCCAGCGTTACTCATAGTATAAATTTGAACAGCATAAGGACATATTAGAAAATCAAATCATGAATATATTGAAAGGATGATATGTGATGATCAAGCAGAATTTGTTACAAAAATGAATAGGAGGTTTAACATTTGAAAATCAGGTCACAACATTACAAAATGAAGCAGAGAAACATTGATGATCATCTCAATGGATGAAGGAAAAACAAATTTAATACAATTCAGTAATGTTTTATGACAAAATTTTTAATTAAATAGGAATACAAAGAAATCATTCATCTAATAAATGATGTGCACAGAAAGCTTTTTAAAATGCTGCCATCACACTATTGGGTGAGATAGTGTATTAAAGTTATGCCCCACCCCAGTAGAATAAGACAGGATATCCATGATGACCATAGCAATGCAACATTGTACTAGATGTCTGAGACTGTGCAAAGCTGAAAGAAAAGAATAAAAGGCATAAATAACCAAAGGAAAGAAGTAAAATTTGATTTTTTTCACAAATGGCATTTAGAAAATCCAAAGGAATCTACAACAATATCTACAACCTAAGAATTTATGTAGCATAGTTGCTAGATACAAAGCATTATGCAAAAATTAATTGTGCATGATTGCAGCACTAAATTCAATTTTAAAAATTAAAAGTGGTATATTAGTGTTAATGTCAAAAATCTTGCCATGCTCAGTGGCGCACACCTGTAATCCCAGAGGCTTTGGAGGCTGAGGCAGGAGGATGAAGAGTTCCAAGCCAGCCTCAGCAACAGCCAGGCTCTAAGCAACTCAGTGAGACCCTGTCCCTATAAAATACAAATTAGGGCTGGAGATGTGTCTCAGTGGTTGAGTGCCCCCGATTTCAATCCCTGGTATCAAAAAAACACCCTACAAAACACCCCTAGAAATATGTTTAAAAATGTATAAAACACTACACTAAAACACTACACAACATTTATGAAAAATTTCTAAACTATTCAAACAAATGGGGAATATATAATGCTTTCAAATTGTTAGATTCTTTATTGTCACAAAAACATGATCCTTTTTGTTGTATAGATTCAGCACAATCATAATCAATATCCCCATAAGGTTTTTGAATATATGAGCAATATGTTTTAACTAAAGATATAAAAAATGAAATTTTAAAATAAGGAACAAACTTAGAAGATGTAAACAGTCATATTTTAAAACACATGCAATAAGTTAACATTTTAATATAGTGATATATTAATATAACATCAAAAAGGCAGATCAGTGTAATAAAATAGAGTACAAAATTACCTGTATATGTGTAATTACTATAAATAGTCATTTTAAAAATTAATTTTTGGAGCCCTGTGTGGTGCCATGTGCCTGTAGTCCCATCTACTTGGGAGGCTGAGTCAGGAGGAACACTTGAGTCTAAGAGCGCAACATCAGGTTGGGAAACATAGGCATACCTTTTTTAAAAAAATTGTGTGTGTGTGTGTGTGTGTGTGTGTGTGTGCATATGTGTATATGTACATATATATGCAAATTTCAAACAAATTCAGTGCATCACCTAAAAGGAAAATCTAATAAACTCTGTTGAAGCAAATATTGATCGATGTGAAAAGAAAAAGCCCACCAATTTTGTATGAAAGAATAGTTCAAAATGGGATATAAAGCCAAAGCTCCAAATTTATATTCTATACCAAAACATTGGAGGATTGGCCTTATTGTTTGGTATAGGCAAATATTTCTTAAATAGGTCACATGTTATTAGATCACATGTATTGACTAATAAGTTACTAGCATATGAGCACACTTGTGCATGTATGTTTCTATGTACATCTCTACATTTTAGAGAGTTCACATATATCAATGTATGTGTGTGTGTGTGTGTGTGTGTGTGTGTGTGTAGGAATTTAATGTGTCCATGGATCAAATGAAGCAATTAAATGAGAGTTTTAAACTAAAGAATGCAAGTCCAACTTATGTCTGACGAAGTTCTCATATTCCTCATATATACATGAGTATCCTCCACAAGTTAATAAGGAAAAGACAACACAACAAAATAATAAGCAAATACTTGATTAGACACTACACAGAAGTTATCTAAATGTCCTTTAAACCTATGAAAATGTGCCATAAACCTTCAGTCACCTGGGAAATGCAAACTGAATCCCAAGGAATACTGGAATACATTTGCAACAATGGCTACATTTAAAGCCAAATAAATCCAAGTGTTAGTGAAGATAATAGTACAAAGGAAACCCTAACACAATCAAAGTGGGGATATAAAATTTTGGACCAAATTTGTTAGATTAAAATTAAACTTACATGTGTCCAGTTACTAAGTAATACTATTCCTAGTGGGCATTCAAGAGATCAAGTGCATGTGCCTAGGAAAGACTTATATACTAAGTTTATAACAATGTTTTCCTAAAATACATCTAAACAATTACAACCCAAATGTCTGTTATGGTTAAAATGGCATAGTCCTACAACTGAACACTACACAGGAAGTATTGAGACCACTGAGAAAAAGGAGTAATTAACTGCTCAGATAAGTGTAAAATGAAAGAAAGACTATGGAAACCAGTCATGATTCCAGAACCTTAAAATTCTAATAATTGAACATTTTTCTGCAGATTTTTTCCCCAAATACATGAAAAGATATGTGATATACAAGAACTAGGCATACAAAATATGTGTTTGTATTAGAATTATTTCTTTTTGCATCTTACCTGATAGTTAATAATTTCAATTTTAAAAAGTTTCTTTAGTGTCTAAATTATGTAGATTTTATAGTTAAAATAATTCAATACTTTGGTCTATTTCTGATAAGGTTATTAAAATCTTTTCAACATTATTTCTTAGAATTTATCTTTGATTATTTGACCTGCATACATTTTGTATGTTAAGAACATGTATATATTTTATGCAAATATATTATAAATACCCTTGTCGTTTATTAAATTGAAACTACACATTATGGAACTTCAAGATTATATTAGATGTTGTGCTATAAAATACAGGAAAGGACAATCTTTTAAAAGGCAGAGAAATAATCTTGATCATATTCTACTAGCAAATATCCTTTTCTGATATTTTTACTTTCCTTTGTGTAAGCATATTGACTAAGTAGCAAATTTATCAAGACTTTTGTTCCTGATAGGAAATTTTCATAGATCTCTAAAGCCAATATGATCTCATGTATGACTAAAGTACTGAGAGATTTTATTCTGAATTTTTTGTTGTATTTTCTTGGATTATAATTTTTATGGATTACCTTCTTCTAAGTGAAGTACAACTTAGGTCTAAGAGTGAGATTCTTCTATAAGAATGGCTAAAGAAAATGTGGTATATATACACAATGGAATATCATTCAGCCATAAAGAAGAATAATATTATGGCATTTGCAGAAAATGGATGGAATTGGAGAATATTATGCTAAGTGAAATAAGCCAATCCTCAAAAAACCAAAGGCCGAATGCTTTCCCTGATAAGTGGATGATGATATACAATAGGGTTGCTGGGGTGGGGGATGAGACAAGAATGGAGGAACTTTAGATTATGAAGAGGGAAATAAGAGAGGGAGGGGGTATGAAAAATGGTGGAACAAGACAGACATCATTACCCTATGCACATGTATGATTACATGAATGGTGTGAATATACATCATGCACAACCATAGAAATGAAAAGTTGTACCCCATTTGTGCACGATGAATCAAAATGCAGTCTGTAAAAAAAATGAAAAAAAGAATAGTGCATTAGATTGAGAAATATGTTTAATGTTGAGTATCTTCATGACACACATCTCTCTGGTTATCTGTTCCACTGGATAGAAATTATTTGCACCTTCAATAAAAAATAAAAAGCAAATACATTTCTTTTCTTACAGAGTTGTAAATTTTCGAGGGGATAGAAAGTCAAGGTCAGAATAGAGCTGAAAAAAGACATTTTACCAGCAAGTACTTAGCACCCTTTACCATTTGGGTTTGTAGGACTCCCTCTAAACATACCAATTCCATGTCCATTTTCACTGAAAAAAATATTAGCAGAAGATTTTGCTATGGTACCAATTTTTAAAAACTATAAACACAATTTACTTATATAATTACTTAGGAAAAAGCATTAATCTAGAAATAGATTTAAAAATTACTTTGTGAACAACCATCTGACTAAGAGATCTGAACTTCAAGTGATTTGAAAAGTTAACTATACTTCTGTTCCAAAAGAAAGCAGATAACATGTCTCTCAGCATCCTTTTCTCTTCTTATTAATTTTTCTAGCTAGGCCATGTGAATTTGGTTTAGGTTAATTAAGTGTCTTCTCACATAACATCTTATTGCAGAGGAAATGTAGAAGTTTGTCACCAGTGAGGGAGGCAAGGAATGAGGAAGCAAGCAGAGAAATCTGAAATAGGAAGTAGGGTGTAGAAAATCTGCAGTTCTTAGGAACTATGGTTTTAAAATGTTATTTGGACATAGTAGTTTAACTTGAATTTGTCAGAAAGGAACTAGAAAAAAATGAAAAAGAGGGGTGGGATGAAGGAAGAGAAACGCTAAGCAATTGCTTCAGTCCCTGCCTTGGCAGGGGTCTCAATTGTGTGCATGAGGGCTGCCTCACTGCTTTGGAAAGGTGCTAGTTCCTCCCTCCTCTGCAGGAGCTCTTCATTGCACTTGATTTTTCTACTGTAGTATTGCACAGGGGTGGTGATTGAACTTCCATGGAGAAGACTGATTATCACCCCAAATTACTATAATTTGAGTAGAATGCAGAATTGAATTGGTTTTTTTGCCTCGCTGAAGGAAAAGCACATATGCCATATAGGGGAAGAGTATATATGGTTGGTTGCTTAGGAGTTTCAAGTCATGGGTTATGGAAGAAACTAGGAATTTTCCTTTCTTTAGTACTAGGATCTCCTGCATCCAAGTTTAGTTACCCAGCAAGATAAAACATTTATATTGTCCCTTAGCAGTTAGTTGAGGTTATGTGACTATTAGTGGACTCACAGGATGTGAGAAGAGGTGAAACAAACATTTTTTCTTTTTTTGTACCAGCTCCTTAAAAACTAAAAGTCTTTTCCCCACTACCCCAAACTATTCAATTATCTGGGATATAATAAGGACTAGAAAAACCTTTCAGAAATGGGTTGAGGATGGCAGAGCTCAACTCTCAGACACAGACAATTCTGTTTTAGATACTAAATATAAACAAATCTGCATTTTATTTAATCTAGTACATTGTTTATCTGTTTGACAGATAAACTTAGACTTTTCCCTAAGTAATACAAACATTACCCCATACTCTTTGACTTGAGAGTCATTTCTCACATTCATGTCACCTGCTAAGATGAAATGCTGATGAAAATATGGGCAAACAGTATAAACAGGACCAGTTTGGGAAGCAATTAGGCAAATTACAGAAAAGTGACAATTTCCATTCTTATGTTACTCATCAGTTCCATTCTAGTTATCTATTCTTTGAGCATTTTGCACACATGCACAAAAGATGTGCAGAAGTGCATTCAATACTTCCGGGGTGATAACAAAAGATTGAAGGAAATGTATTAGGAAGAGTGTTTGAAAGAGAAAATTCATGTGTGGCAGAAAGTTTACAATGGTAATTTTAATAAAGTTGTGGGGGAAGGTTTTTGGGGAAATACAAGTATGATTACAAAAATGGTATGAATGTACATAATGCACAACCATAGAAATGAAAAGTTATACTCCATTTGTGTACAATGAGTAAAAATGAAATCTGTAAAAATTTAAAAAAATAAATAAAAAATCACCATTAGGAAATTATTTACTAGGAAGTTTCTTTCTGTTGGACAAATAAATATGCCTGAAGTCCAACACTGATTTAACTGAAGAAAGTCCCCTTTGATTGATCTTGGCAAACAGCACTCAAAAGATGAAAATTTTTTCATGAAAAATTCTTTTGATCAATCTCATGAAATTTAGCAAATTATATTTGTGTGTGTGTGAATTTGCATCATGTATCCATAAATGTAAAACACCAAGAATTAAAATAAAAAACAAACAAATAAAAAATCAAATTTATTTGCTTTATTAGGAGAAAAGATAGGATGATGATATAACAGGAAAGCATCCATGAACCAGGGCTATATAAGTTAACTGAAGAATAGATTAGTAAATAATGACTGAGTTGTCCAAGGAGGCTGAGGAAAGAGGATCACAAGATTGAGGACAGCCTAGGAGACTCTATCCCAAAATAAAGCATGGGGTTGTAGCTCAGTGGTACAGTGCTTGCCTAGACGGTAATAAGGCCCTGATTTCAATTCCAAGTACTGGAAAAAGAAAAGATCAGGTGAGTTTAAACATTGATATATCTCAAAATTCATCTGAAGTTGAATATAGAATGTTTAATGATGGACCTCAGAGAAATAGAGCAAGCAATCATGAAATTCATTTGGAGGAATAAGAGACCCAGAATAGCTAAAGGAATCCTTAGCAAGAAGAGCGAAGCAGGGGGTTTCACAATACCAGACCTTCAACTATACTACAGAGCAATAGTAACAAAAACAGCATGGTATTGGTACCAAAATAGACAGGTAGATCAATGGTACAGAATAGAGGACACAGAGATAAACCCGCATAAATACAGGTATCTCATACTTGACAAAGGAGGCAAAAACATGCAATGGAGAAAAGATAGCCTCTTCAACAAATGGTGCTGGGAAAACTGGAAATCCATATGCAGCAAAATGAAACTAAACCCTTATCTCTCACCCAGTACAAAACTCAACTCAAAGTGGATCAAGGACCTAGAAATCAGGCCAGAGACTCTGCACCTAATAGAAGAGAAAATAGGTCCAAATCTTCATCATGTTGGACTAGGACCAGATTTCCTTAACATGACTCCCAAAGCGCAAGAAATAAAAGCACGAATCAATGATTGGGATAGAGTCAAACTAAAAAGCTTTTTCTCAGCAAAGGAAATAATCAGCAATGTGAAGAGAGAGCCTTCAGAGTGGGAGAAAATCTTTGCCACACACACTTCAGATAAAGCACTAATCTCCAAAATCTACCAAGTACTCAAAAATCTTGACACCAAGAACACTAATAACCCAATCAATAAACGGGCCAAGGAAATGAACAGACACTTTATAGAATGTTTAAAAATATTTTTATATATATATATATTATTGTGTAAATCTTAACAGATTCATAATATATGCAATTTGTTTTCTATTGCTGCAATAACGAATGCAAGATTAGCAGCTTAAAAATCAAAAACGTTTTATCTGACCATTCTGGAGGTCATTGATCCAAAATGAGTCTTGAGGGACTAAAATCAAGTGTCTGCAGTACCAGTTATTTTAGAACCCTGCAGAGAAGAATCTGTTCTGTCTTTTCCCTTCTAGGGGCTGCTGTCATTCCTGGGCTCTCAGTAGCATCACTCCAGTCTCCGCTCTTGTGATCACATGCTTTCTCCTTTATTGCAGTAAAATCTCTGGCTATATCAACCCCTTCCATAGAGACATTGTGATTAAAGTTGGGTCAACCAGGGCAACCTCCCTGTCTCAAGATTTTCATCTTGATCACATCTGTAAAATTGATTTTTGCCATTGAAGGCAACATTTCCACATCTTGAGGATTAGACTTTGACATCTTGGGGACCACTTGTCAGCCTACAGTAGTTCATAAAGGTACAAAACCATTCACAGGACTGATAGATATCAAGTTAAGGATGAGGGTAAGTTCTGGGGAGCAATGGAAAGAAACAGACAGTTGGAGTTTTACCCCTTTTTGAAGTTTTAAGTTTTACTATAAAAATGACCATGCAAACTGGACAAAATATTTGCATATACTTGATTGTGATGCTGTATACATAGGCATTTGGGTTTGTTTTTGTTCTTTGTTTTTTTGTTTTTTTTTTTAGTTTTCAGAAATTTTAAATTTGTTTTCGATTTTAAAACAAGATCGACAAAGAATATAGGGAACTGATCAGTTACTTTGTTGAATGTCTTTCATGATTGTTTGGTCTCATGTTTCCTAATGATTAAACTCAGGCTTTGTGTTATTGAAGAGAATGTCACTGAAGTGAGGTGGGACTCTTCCCAGTGCATCATATCAGGAGGTCCCAGTGTCCATGTGTCTCACTATTGGTGATATAAACATGTTCACTTGGTGAAGATTTTTTATCTTTTTATTTTCCATTTTCAAGCATCTGTGGGTAAATGGTTATAACTACATAACATCCTGCTTCTCAACACCTTCACCCACTGCTCTTACCATTTATTGAGTCAGTGACTACCTTAATTTTTGTCAAAGGTGAATATTAATTTCTGTCATTCCTTCTAAATTTGCTATTTGTAATTATGCTACTAAACACAGTATTCCCCGCTCATTTATTTGTGACACAGATTATAAATATCTCTGTTTACCACTTTATAAATATTCTTTAAAATGGCCATTATTCTACACATCTGCCATGGTCATGAAACACATAGGAAAAATGAACTATCCCAATTTGGAGTAGACCCAGAAAATAGAACAAATTAAATAATGTGTAACTCTGTATTGATTTCTACATCATAATAATCAAAAAAAGTGTAAGCAGGGCCAATTGGCAAGAGTTAATTAGTTTGCATCAATTTTAATTTCCTAGTTCTGGTTAATTTTCTGTAATTATGTAAGATTGCAATAGTTGGATAAGCTGAGGCAAATGTAATTCAATAATTGTTGTATTTTTATAATGTTTTATGTCAAAATTATTTCAAAATGTAAAGTTAAAAATGTAAACAAATTTTAAAATAATGTGAAATTTAACTTTTATATCCTTTTAAATCTCAGACTCTTAATTCACAGGTGGAAAGTCCCTAAATATAAAAGGTTTCCCCTGAGTAACAAAAGTTGACATAAGTTTGCTAACCATAGTAAGTGGTAGCCATTTTTCTTGTCTCCCCTTATGAAGTGGTGTAGTGCTGTTCCATGTGTTCTCCAATAGTTCTGTATGACTCAGAACTTCTTCTTTAACACGTATAAAATTCATATACAAAATGAGGTCAGTAGCTCCACTTACCTGATAGTTTCATTGCAAAGACAAAAAGTAACAACATGCTTGTAGTGATTGATATCGTTTCTGGAACATAATGAGGCTAATAGTGCCAAATTTAATGAATTAAAATGGAGGGCACTCAATGAAATCTGAATTTTAGATGTACAACAAATGCAGATTCTTTTTAAAAGCATGAGCATATCTGAAAATGTGGAGCATACTCTTACTCATACTAAGTAGTCTATCCTGTATTTTAGCTGGTGGCTAAAAATAGATCAGCAAGAACTGCTAACTATGGTTAGTAGTATACATTTGACAGCAGAAATATTTAAAATGTGTCTGTGGTGGTATTCCAAGAGTTTTTAAAAACAGAGAGGTCAGAATGTGGAGAAAGGTAGACATAAAGCATGAGGTAATATTTTCTTAGCATCCCTGGTTAAGAAGCAAACAAAACTGGAGACAAAGTTATACAAGTTAAGACAGGAAAGAGGTAAATTGAGATGATGTGGAGCAGAAATGTGGGCGATGAAAACTTGGGATCCCTGCTCCATGTCAGGCATATGACACCTATCTCTGTTCAGTTTATTAACTAAATCAACTAATCTCTTCAGTGAAATGTCACCTTGACTTTGGCAATCAATCCGTAAGCAAGGTTGACCTGCTGCCTGAAATTTCTCTCTGAGGAACACTACATTTTTATTAATTCTTGTAGGGGCACACCCCCCCAAAAGGTCTACAGATGTATTATTTTTATATCCTAATTCCTACTGCCAAGGACATATGCTTAGCAATATCTATTAATTAGACTTTATTATTATTTATTTCATTCTAATGAATAATCTGAGACTTAGAATATTTTACCTTTCCATAGTTGCAAACACACACACACACACACACACACACATACACACACACCTGATATTTGCAACAACTTTTGCTTTATATGTCAAAATCTAAAACATTTTCAAAACTCATTCAACAGTATATTCAAAAAGTCTCAATTTTACTAGTTTCAAATATACCATAATAAATTTGATTTTTTTAAAAACCAAAAGTAAATTGGAATTTAATGGGCATTGAGAAGGGGAGTCAATTTTATTCTTAAAAATTTGAAAACTTTACACCCAAGGTACAAAGAACCCAATCAATAAATGGGCTAAGGAACTGGACAGACACTTCAGAGAAGAAGATATACACACGATTAACAAAAAATATATGAAAATGTATTCAACATCTCTAGTAATTAGATAAATGCAAATTAAAACCACCCTAAGATTTCATCTTTCTCCAATTAGAATGGTTATTATGAAGAACACAAGCAATAGTAAAAAAATTGTATTACAAGAACACTAGTAAATTTTATTTAAAAACAGGGAAAAAAGCTAAATCTCTACAAGAGGTAGCTAGTACAGGTATCCTACATACTTCATGTAAAAATCCAGCATGCCACTAAATGGTTGTGTAACTTTGGGAAGAATTGCATAGGTGCTCTGAACCTGCCTCTTCATCTGAAAAATGAATATATCAATATCTAGTTATGGTTTCCTGGATGATTTTTTGAAATTGCCTATATAAATGCACTATAGTATACATAGGAGATTGTTAATAATTACATGGTTATTGGTTTAAATAAGAGCCTTTTCCTCTATTAATTGAATGTGAAATTCAAGGACATAGATAAAATCAGAATTTCTTATTTATATCAAAGTGCAAGTATAGAGAGGAAAGAAAGAGCATTGAAACACCATTACTGGAGACAAGAATGACAAGAGAAATGAAGAGGACAGCAATATAAAACACTCAAAGAGGCAGTGGTCACACAGCCAGGACACAGCTTCCATTCTATTAAGTGGCCCAAAAGGTAGGAAGCCGAGGTTAATGGCCCCTGAGTTCATGCTTCTTTCTTTTGCCAACAACTGTTGGCATTGTCTCCTGGAGAAATTAATTTATCCATCTAGCACTTATTAAAGTGGCTCATAGAGTCCAGGTGCTGGAGACCGTGTCTTGGAACGGTCAGAAATAATCTCAATACATTTGGGTCATGGAAAAGTGGGTTGGAAACAACCACTGAGATATTGTCGCTCACTACTTTCTAAATATGTAACTTAACTTGAATTCCACCTCACCTGTATACCAAGTAGACCCTGAGGTAGACATGGTTTATTTAGGGGTGATGTTAACATCAGAAAGGATAATCAAGGAAGCAATGTTAGCCTAAAGGGTGCGCATTGCTGCCAATGCTGACTGAAGGTGGGACTGAAGCTTAATCCTTAGGGGGTCTGGAGAAGGCAGTATCTGTAATACACACTCCTTAGAGTGTGAAAAATCTAGAGTACACCAAAACCCCAATCCTGAGCGGGATGCAAGACTGGGGAGTGGAGTTAGCATCTCTCGTCCCTCAAGGGCAGGCAGAACAACTTGGAAGAAAAACAGGAAAAGCCATCCAACAAAGACAAACTGAAGCTGGCCAACTGAAATCAGGGTGATTTACACAAAATTTAAAGGGGAACGGTTTCTGGGTGGGGCTGAAGGTTTAAGATAAGAGCGAGGGTAAGCAAACACAGGTAGGTTCTTTTAGTTCAGGTCATCTCAGTTTCATTTGTATGTGTATGTCAGTGAACGCAGTGTAGCTTCAAGAGGAGGGCATCCTATAAGTGTTTCCAAACTGTCTGACAAAGAACACTTTGAGCCCTCAAACGTGTTAGAAGACTAAAGTTTCTTAGAAATACTTAAACTTTCCGAGATCTAATCCAGTTGTCTGTATTTTACCAATGAAGAAAATGAAGTCTAGATCAAGAGTGGCATATGCATCAGAATTAAATGTGTAGAAAAATAAAAAAAAAAATAGCTAATCTGCCAAAAATTGAGGCAGTGGGGATCTGTGCCTGCAACAGGAGTGTCCTGTGAAGCTGTCCTACACTGACCTTCCTCTAGCTAGTTCCATCCATGCGTTCTCCCATTAACCTTTACTCTTCCAGCCCTTTTCTGAGACCAAAATTTTCATACTCAGGGGGACTCACAAGTTCCAAATCTAAATTAAATCATCCCATTTTCCTTACAAATGATAAACTTTATATGCCACACAGCCTTGTCATTTGAAGTACAGAATTATTCTATAGTGAATGTTGCAATAATTGATGTGTCCAGTTCACCCACTAACTTGACAGCTTTCTTAAGCTAACTACAAAAGATGACTACTCAACAAGACACTGAAGATTACCATTCCTCAGTTATGACTTGTCAAATATGCACAGACCACACATTTCAGCTGCCAATTGCATTAGCTTTCCTGCATAGAAATTTGTAAGTAACCTAATGATTTAAAACAACTCTTGTTTATTAGTGTATAGTGTTTTATGTCAGAATTCTGGGCAGGCTCTAATGAGTTCCATACTGACAGTATAACAAAGATAAATTCAAAGTGTTAACCGGGCTGCACTTTCATCTGGAGGCTGTGGGGAAGAATGTTCTTTCCTGCTCATTAAGGTTGTTGTCTAAAATTAAGTTCCTCATAGTTGTAGTTGCTATTTCTTTGTTGGTTTCAGTAGAGGTATCTCTTGACTCCATAAAGTCTTCTCCATTCCTTCTTATGTAGCCTCTTGCACCTTCAAAGTCACAAAAAAATGCATAAAATCTACCTCTGGCTTCAAATCTTGACTTTTTCATTTGTTGCCAAATTTCTCTTCTTTTAAGAGCATGTGATTACATTCCAGGGTAAGCTATCTTAAAATTATGTGTCATAAAATATAATTATGGAGTGATATATCATATTTACAAGTTCCAGGTATTAAGAAGGTATTGAGAAGGTATCTTTCTTCTATATTATGTTTCATTGTAAAATTATTTTTAATTGACCCATAAAAACGGTACATATTTATGACGTGCAATATAAAATTTTAATATATGCAATGGTTAATCAAGCTGATTAACATAACCATAACATCATATTCTTAAATTTATTTGTGGTAAGAATACCTAAACTTTACTTTTCTAGTCATTTTAAGTATACAATATAATATAATGAACTATTGTCAACATGTTGACAAGATAGGTCTTTTGGACTTATTTCTCATTCAAATGGTAATTTTTTTATTAAGATTTTTTTGGGGGGAGTTTAATTTTTGCCAACTACACCTAATTTAATTTCAAAATTTTAAACTTAAGAAGTTAATCATAATTCTTTTAGTAGCAATTAACATTTTTATGTCAACGGCTATAATATAGTAAGTACATGAAATGACTTTAAACCTAGAAGCATATACTTGTCTTTTATACATTTACTATATTCGACATCTAAGTATTTACTTATGCAGGGATGAATTAAAATGCATTTTAATAATAGATATGAAAAATAGTACTGTGTATTGAAACATCTAAAGATATTGCATGCATTTTAAATGTTTGAAAATTTTGGACTCAAGAAGTTAAAACCTGAGAAAAAGTTATTTTCTTCATATATGAAAATTTGCCACATCAGATGAAGGAACCAGTTCAGGCAAGAAAACTCATCATCTAATACCAAAAAGGTTTTTGAATTTTGTAGGATACAGAAATGGTCACTGACGCAGCTGCCAGTAGACTCAAATAGTAAAGAGGCAGTTTTCTCCATGAAATTAAGTTTTATAAAGTGATTGTATCATAATATGAGCACTGTGATATAATTTAGAATGAAACAGCTTTTGGATGAGTCATAACCCTTTCAGTTTCTCTTGGATTGGTTAGAAATGGTGAATGCTTTGTAATCTCGGTCACATTTTTCAAAATCTAGTTACTTTAAATCTTTTTGGATGGCATAAAGATGAGTCCTCAATATATACTTATATGGTCATTAACCTGATTTCTTGTGCCAAAGGGATTGCAACATGGTTTATTGACAGACCAAAAAACTGATATCAAACAGAACTGAGCTCTAATTTTAGCTATTTAACTTGTTACTTATATGCTTCCCACCAGGAAAAGCATATATCATCAGCAAAATGTATGTTGGCTTAGGCAAGCTTATTACCCTTCGAGAATTTGTATGAATAATGGGGACAGGAAAATCATCTAAAGAGGTTGTGGAGAAGTTCTAGTGCATTGATTACATCAAACATATCACTGGTGACTATTAAGTTAGTTTCACCTCTTAACTGTCCATGCCTTTTAGTTTTCATTTCCACTTACATTGCACAATTCCAAAGGCATATTTCCCTTGGTCCACAGTCCCAAGTGAACCAGAAATGAAAGTTTCATATTCTAATGGTTTGAACATGCTTAAAGGTTTTTTATTATATCTGAAAGAGATAGACTGAACTAGACAAATAGGACCAATTGCTAAAGTAGAAATAAATACCAGAAGATTTTTCTCCATTTTATTTTATATTATCTTCTTACTCTCCCTCTTTTTCTCCTTGAAAATATAGACTAGATACAGAATTTTTCACAGTTCGAAATACTTAAATTTGATCAGAGGATGATTTCTGAAAGGAAACATAAAAGATGTAAGGGAAAAATTCATTATTTAAAGGTCTTTCATAAATTTGGTTGAGTTTTTCCTATGTACTCATCCAACAGGAAATGGAAAAGCTGTTAACTAATCATATTTTCATGAGGGTCCAAGAATTCAAATGAGTTCAGGAACAGACTTTCCTGTGAGACCCAGAGTGTCTTTATTTAACCCTTCTGTAACTATAGAGGCAGGAGAGTGTCACATGTGGTTGAGTTCTGGGTAGTTTAGATTTAATAATTGAAGAGATTAATTTATAAACCTTCAAAAATCAAAGGAGAAAGCAATCATCACTGAGAAAGAGAGAAGAACAAAGTTTTTATTCATAGAATATTTATCTAAACACCTATGTATATTTTTTTTCTCCAGAATTTTATTTAAGTATAGGTTAAAACAAAAGAATCTGAAGTTCTCATGATACAAACTGAAAGAATGATTTGCAAATTCGTATGGTTCAATTTATAGATATAGAAAGTAACCATTTTTCATGATGAGGTTGCTTATATTCTGGTAATTTTTTTAAGTTTTAGCTAACTATATTAAATCATAAAATTAGCTTTCCTTCATTTACTTAATTAATATTCCTTGAGTCATGACTATGTCTAAAATACTCTCTTATGCACAGAGCAATTTCTTTACCCACATAAAGTATATACTGTAGTGGAGGGACAGAATATAAA
This sequence comes from Glaucomys volans, assembly GCA_020662805.1. Classification (NCBI taxonomy): domain Eukaryota; kingdom Metazoa; phylum Chordata; class Mammalia; order Rodentia; family Sciuridae; genus Glaucomys; species Glaucomys volans. The sequence goes on along the minus strand of JAJEJO010003394.1, from coordinate 175,654 downwards.
TAAGAAAAATAAAATTTATGTATAGTATATAAAATACTAACAACTTCAAAGGATAAAGAAATAAAATTTTGAGCTGTGAGAATGAGGAAAACATTTTAAAGTGACTGATCTCAAGGAATAAGAAAAGCCTGAGTGGATTGAGGAAATAATTGTGAATGTCTTTTGGAAATCATTGGAGACGGAACAAACAGCAAGTGTAGAGGCCCAAGACTTATATTTCACTATTTTGAGGAGGAATGATCAGACGCGCTAAGAATAAATGACCAGAACCATAGAAAGAAAATCAAATGATTATTAAATCCTGAGGGAGAGATGAAAAATATCTTTTAAAAGATAAAGTGATTATTTGCAATCTTTCCCAAAAATGAAGGGATACTTTTGTGTGAAATGGGATCTATACTTATGAATTCAAGATTTTACAAATGTATAATAAAGGATAAAGAAACAGAATCAGTTCTTGTGAAGTTTCTATTTGTCAGAAACATCTGAATTACATAAAATCATTAAACATTATATATCATATATACTGCTTTATCCTTCTATCATGACCACTTATAGTATGGATATTTACAGTATAAAATACTTTAAAACCAGTAAACACTTATGTCCACATTCCGTGGATAAACCATTGGTATTGAAAATCATTTTCAATTTATGGTTAACTGAAGACTGGGTGTCAGAAGAAATTTTACAAAGAAACAAAATAAAACTGCCTACCTTGAATAAACACTATACAGTTCCCCCTCCATTCTGAGCTTTTTTTGCCAGTAAATTCTGACCCCAGCAGCTCATGTCTAATGAAGCATCAATAAGCTTTATCTTGCACACATTCATGGAGTCATTTGGCAGTTGTTCTCATACACGGAGCGGTTTCCGGAGACTTCTATTTCCATCTCCCAAGATGAGTCATTTAACCTCTTTACCCTTTAAAGAGAGGAATAAATTGTTCCTTGGCCTATCTCACCCAATGAAATGACTGTTGGTGAGATAATGTCTAGGAAACAATGTGAATGCCTTAACAAAATATAAAAAATAAAAAAGTGGCAAATATTTTCAAAGCAACCTGTTGGGTTTTCTGACCCAGATGCTGAAGAGGATACACATGCAACGGGATTCTTTCAATAATTTTACAAAAGTCAGGGACAAAGGGAGAGATTTTCTTGCCTGAAAAGGAGACACCCTTGCTCTGTGCTCACGCAAAAGTTTAAGGAAGAAACTTGTCTGCCTTGACGAAATTTCTCATGAAAATTTTACTGCTCTTACAATGGGTAATAGACATAGGCATATCTAAGAGATGCATGTGAAATTTTCGAAGGCAGAAAGCTACCTGGGAAAGCAACTGCTTCTAGAATTCCTTGATTGTGGCATTAATATCTACCACATTGGCCTAGATTATAAGTCTGAGAATCATTCCAGGGTTCTTTATTCACCACATCCCACAGGTCTCCAACCCTGGTAAATTCCTTGTCATTTCCCTCTTGCTAAGTGCTGCTTGCCTCTTTCTACTTACTATCTTGCTTGATTCAGTCTACTGGCATCCTCTGGCCTTGACTATTGAACTGCTATCTAATGTACTGCAATGTACTGTCATAATTCTCCATTTCATCTTTCATATTCCCAGTAGATGCCATCTCTGTTGTTTGGTTTCTGGTATTTCCATCACACCCAATCTTGACATATAACACTCTTGACATATACCCCGTACTCCAGCAAGGCTGAACTTCTGTAGAGTTCTCCATCAACACAGTTTCATACCTTGTGACATCTAGGAATGTTGTTAGGGTTTGACTCTTAAATGTCCCCAAAACACTCATGTTTTGAAGTCTTGGTCTCCAATGCAACAATGTTTAGAGGTGGGTGAGTCTATGGGGAGTTGAATGGATCATAAAAGCTCTAACCTCATTCATTGATAGATTTATAGCATAATAGGTCATGGGTGGGAATTTTAGGGACTTTGATGGATGTATTTTATCCCTGATCCCTTCCTCACTCTTGTCTTTCTGCTTCCCCACTGCCACAAGGCAGGCAGTTTTGCTCCACTACATGCTCTTCGCCATTTTTCATGGGCTTAAAGTTATGAACCCAAGGAGAGGAGGGAAGAAAATTTCTGAAACAGTGAGCCAGAAAAAATATCTCCTCCTATTAACTTGGTTTTCTCACAAGTGATGGAAAGCTGACAGACAAATGCCCTTCCCTCCTTCTTTAGGAGTAGCTCTAAAGTATCCATTTGGAGCCAGGGCTTTGGCTTGGATTAATGTTAACTTCCTCACCCTAACTATATGCTGGGGCAAAGTTTTGCATTTCAGTGTGTTTCAATGCCTCATCTCCAAACTAGAGATTATAATAATACCTATGCAAAAACTTGAGATGAGATTAAATGAGATAATTTGTGCAAATAAAATACTTGACATGCAATACAAAATCCATAGCATCCATTATTACTATTGTATTTTGTCTCTTTCTTACACTTCATCTCAAAACTTGCTTTTTTCCTTTACATAAACGTTTCTTATCACCCCTCTCACCCAGGAGTAGTAGACCTGCTGATTCCTTTTGTTCTACTTATCCACCTATCTAGAAATTATATAATACTAAGGTGTTGGAAAATACTTGTTCACATTATCTGTCACACA
>JAJEJO010003394.1:147912-172621 GCA_020662805.1 Glaucomys volans | reverse complement strand
TGGGGAAAAGGGTACACTCATACATTGCTAGTGGGATTGCAAATTGGTGCAGCCACTCTGGAAAGCAGTGTGGAGATTCCTTAGAAAACTTGGAATGGATCCACCATTTGACCCAGCTATCCCACTCCTTGGCCTATACCCAAAGGACTTAAAATCAGATTAGTACAGTGATGCAGCCACATCAATGTTCATAGCTGCTCAATTCACAATAGCTAGATTGTGGAACCAACCTAGATGCCCTCCAATAGATGAATGGCTAAAGAAACTGTGGTATATATACACAATGGAATATTACTCAGCCATGAAGAAGAATAAAATTATGGTATTTGTAGGTAAATGGATGATGTTGAAGATTGTTATGCTAAGTGAGATTAGCCAATCCCCAAAATCCAAAGGCCGAATGGTCTCTCTGATAAGTGAATGATGATGCATAATGTGGGGTGGAAGGGAGGCAAGAATGGAGGAAGGATAGAGAGCATAGAGGGAAGGGAGGGGTGGGGTTGGGGTGAGGGGTAAGAATAATAACAGAATGTGTGACAGACATCATTGCCCTGTGTACATGTATGAATGCACAGATGGGGTGACTCTACTTTGTGCACAACCAGAAAAACAATAGCTGTACTCCATTTGTGTTCAATGAATCAAAAATTAAATAAAAAAAAGAAAAAGAAAATTAGAGTCTCTGATTTTTGTCATGTTTCATACAGAAATCAAATAAATGTCTCACCTCTCTTCTCCTGGTAAACATACAGTCCAGTCCCCTAGGGCTTCATGGTAGAAATAGCTTTGTTTTCCTAGGTGTGATGATTTTTTTTTCAAGCTGACTTCCTCATGGGCACACAAAACCTTAATGATACTTTCAACATAACATCTCAAATGGTTTGTGGGAGTTATAGCTTAGCACACTCCAAAATATAATGCATATTTCTGTTTATCACTGTGAGTTTTACACTTTTCAGAAGTGAAAATATTTGGGATTAAAACTGGTTATTGCTAGTCTGTCTGAAATATATTGATCACACAGCTTGATAATGGGATAGTGCACATTAATTTTAAGAATATGTGAACTGAGAATTTTTTCAATTATGCATATATTGAGGTCTACCATAAAAAATTGTGTATTAAAACACAGGAATAGACTTATCTACTCTATATTTCATGAGAAAATGCTAAATTATCACCATTTAATTGAAAAAACTATGAGAACTCTGAGAACCAACGTTGCTGCAAGAGTTTCTGAAAACAATTTCAGTATTGAATGAGTTACTAAAAGAAATACAACAGCTTCATCTTTAGTGATAATCAAAAAAATTTAATCATAACTTCAGCTTCAGGCATTTGGAAAATATTGAATTCGATTTTTTTAGGAACTAGAGATTGGTCTTTAATAAACAAGTTAAAAAGTAAGAGATTGGTAACAAATTGCTTGCCTCCATAATGATATAATGTCTCAATACACCCCTACAGTTGGCCACATAAAAATGCTGAAGGTAAAGATAGACATTATTAGTGATTTCTAGGTTTTTCTTTTTTTCCGCAAGTTGTGAGCACCTTGAGACAGGATAATCCCCTCTACAAAAAGACTGAATGGCAGGTTTCCAGCCTGCAGCTCTCCTGCTCTCACTTGCCTCTGTTTCCTGGGCAGTGGATCTTTTTACTCTGAGCTGAAGAGTACGTTATGTTGTTCTATGTCTCATTTTAACAAATAGCCTGAAGTAATATTCCATATAACAAGGGGAAATGAATACATAATTTCCATCCTAAAGTAGGTGCCAATAAGAACTATGCATCTAGACCAGAACTAATTGAACTTTTTAGTTAGTAAAGCCAGTTTTCAAGAACAGGAACCCAATTTAAATTCAGGGAACAGTGAACTTCCTACTAAAGATAGTATCCCCATCATCCTGGTTCTGCCTCTTACTCTATGCCGTTACTCAAATGCTCAGTACCTTAGTTGTTCACATGTGTTTAATCACACCTACCTTAGTAATATATCATTTCCTATTGCTGCTGTAACAAGTTACCACAAACATAACCACTTAAAACAACAGGTATTACTAACTTGTAACTCTGGAAGTCTAGCATGAGGTTCACTAGTTTGAAGTCAAGGTGCCATAAGGGCTGTGTTTTTTTTGGTAGGCTCTAGAAGAGAACTTGTTCCTTTGCTTTGCCTGGATTGTAGAGGTTTCCCACATTGCTCCTTTATCTCACAGTCAGCAATGTCACATCTATCTGATGATTCTTCCACAGCCACATTTCCCTGTGTTTGCAGCCAGGAAAGGCTCTCCACTGTTTTGGACCAACAAGTTTCAATTGAGAACTCTCAGATGGCCCAGAATTCTCTCAAACTCAAGGTCCTACAATAATCACATCTTTAAAGGCACTTTGCTATTTAAGGCAAAATATTTATACATTTCAGAGATTAGGATGTGTGCATATGTGAGGATCCATTGTTCTACCCACCATACATACCTCAGAAGTTTTCTGAGTTAATTAGTGATAATTTTAACACAGTTGGTTTAGTGGTTACAGTGTTTGAGGCAAGTTCCCTTCTTCTCCAGGACATTTTCTTCTTGGTACTCTTTGATGTTGAGAGCACTTTAAATTCTTTTTTTAGCTGTAATAATTGGTAAAACTGTACTAGTGATTCATGATATAAAAAATTTTTGTATTCAACCAAATTAAATGGAGAAAAGTCACTTAAACTCCGTAGAGTTCATTTAACCTTTGGTAGAATCTTAAATACAAACCTGATTAAAATCAGGATCTATTGCACCCAATTTCAGTTTTTTAATTTTCTAGTTTCTTTTTTCAAGCAGTTATAAATTTTTATAAGAATTGGTATATTATAACTGTAATTATTTCTTAGAATTCTCCCAAAGGAAGAGATAAATTTATTCATTTAAAGTAGAATAAAATTCATTCTGTCTTGAAAGTTCCCTATGAGTCTGGAATTCTTTTATGAATCAAAAACATCAGATCATGGTTTCTCAGTTTTCCAATATCTTGAAACATTTTTCCATTTCAATTTTCCTAAGATTTATTTCCTCTTTACTCACCACTATCTATCAACTATAGCCAGTGATACTATACGAACACAAAAATAATGAGAAAATACAATGAAATCACTATACCAAACTATTATTTTTTATATGAAACCTCCCATACCTTGTGTGTACTGTTGTCTCCTGCTGGAACACTGTTTTTTTTTTCCTTCTGACTCATCAAAAATGCTTAATCCAACATTTTACCCCTAACTTTATCTCTTCTTTAAAAATTCAATATTATTCCCTGCCTTGCAATCCCCACATTGCCTACCACTTTCCAGAGTTCTATTTTTTCATTCTATTTACCTTTATGCAGAGTGTCCCCTGTATTTATCAACCCATTAAATTATTTTTATTCTCAATCTCTAACTTAAAGAACAAGAATCTTTACTTATTTCCTCTATTAGAATATTCACTTTTAAGGGCTAGTGTTGTGTAGAGTGCATGCCTGGCATGTATGAGGGATTTGATTCTCAGCACCCCATATAAATAAATTAATAAAATAAAGGTCCATTGACAACTGAAAATACATTTAACAAAATAATATTCACTTCTATTCTCTAGGATTCCAATATAATGGTACAACACTAAGAACAATGATAATTTATGCTATTTATTCAGGGTTTGCAAAGTACCAGGCCTAGTTTAAGCTTAAGTAGGTAAAATGATAATTCAAATATCAAATTGTACCAACTGAAATACAATGAGTTAAACATGTTATCCAAATTCACTAAACTGGTAAATAGCACAGATAGGTTTATGTATGTTCAATTTCTGGAATCTATGTTCTTAAATTCTGTGCTACAACATTTGACATAAACATATATATTATACTATGAAATGGAAAAGATTATTAGTTTTGTGTAGATAATACTGCACTTAACTATGTTTTTCAGAAATGTTAGCATATTGATAAGTTTGGATAGGGTGATTATAGAAAAGGCCAAAATATATTTCAAATACCTACACCCTCAGTTTCTTTGCACCCACCAAGCAAAATACACACAAAGCTTTCCACTGACAGTTTTGATGCCTGGGAGGTGCACTGCATTGTCTTTTATTTTGATAAGTAGGACTTTATAGAAAGGAAATGATCCATAAGTATACTGGGAAAACTTCTTGCAAATTTGGTTTCTAATACCAAGATGAATTACCTCATTTTTACTCCTTTGATATTTCCCCAGCTCCCTCCCTAGCTACCTATAGGCATTTTGGTACCTATCTCAGACTGCCCTCTTGCCTAACTAAATCACCACCATCTTCCAAATACCTACTCAGATTGTCCATTTAATAGATGACCAGGGTATTTACTGATCATTTTCCGATTCTGTATTACCATTAAATCGTATCCATATGGAGAAATAGGTTGGAGATTCTGGAATTAGGAAAACCTAGAGTGCAATGTTCCATCACCCACAGAGCTTCCATTTCCTTTATGCTTTCCAGAGTGCAGATGCTAGACCTTTGAAAACGATAGCAGAAAATCATGTGAGACTGTTCAAGGAACTTCTCTAAAGCTGGAAAGAAATATCCTGGACCTGATCCTTATTTGAAACATAAAAGGAGTCTATTGTTGCTTATCATTTTAATCAGAAATACTGTATCTTCATTTATTTCCAGATCAACCTTATGAAATTATTGCTATTAGTTTTAACAAATCTGTAAATAATTAAAATAAACCTGCATGATCCTGAGGAAAGAAACAATTCTAATCCTAACAATATAAGATTCCCTGCTTAAGAAGCAGGCATTGGTAAGAGATACTGAAAAACACTCAGCAAATATTAATTCCTTCCCTATCAGTTTCATTCTTAAAGGAACCATGTTATTTATATTTTCCTCTGCTAATGAATTACTTCCTTTTTTCTTCTCTAATCATTGGCAAAGTCTTCACATTTTTAGTGTTTTATGGTTACAAAATACCTCCATATTTAAAATTCATCATTTGCATAAATGTTTACCAAAAATTGAAACCTGGAATGATTTTCTTTTTTTTTTCCTACTGTAAAATATAAAATGCACTATATATCCATGATTTCTTTTTCTTTAGAAGGGACAGGAATTATGCATAGTTGCTTTTAGACTACACACTATTGATTGGATTTCTTAATAACAGAACATAAAATTTCTTACAGTTCTTACTGTCTATTGTAGAGTTGCTCTCCACTGTAATGATGCTACATTACTATTAGAAATATAGAGTTTATTTTTCTATCTCCATAAAATCCTGCTGATTGTAAATCTTTATCATGGTTTGGTGGTCCTTCCTAATTATATGAATAGTTATAATGAAATCTCGCAAATATTGTTGTGGGTGTTTGGATATGTATGTATGGACATGTTTATACTGTGTATGTTGAGTTGCATTGGTTGCTAGAATCTCTGATACTAAACCCCAGGATTAATATACAAAAACCTACATTCGAAGCTGCTCAGCTCTTTCTAAGATCTTTAAGGGTTTATGGGAATAAATCCAAAACAAGGTTGGCAAGAATGCATCTTGAATTTTTATATTATGGCATTAGCAAATTCACTCAGAAATGTTTTTTTTTTTCTTGATCAGTTAATGTTTTAAACTAACAGGAACATATCATGAGAAAAGAAGTTTTCAAGTCTTGTTTCCAGGTTGCTATACACACAGTTAAATACAGAATCGATAAACAGAAAGTAGAGACTTAAATTTTTTCATAAGTTTGTTGAAAACTGTTGAGCATTTCATCAATATGTGTCAGGTAAGATAAATGTTTCTATAGACATTTATCATCAGATTGAGGAAGTTCTCTTGTTTTTCAAGTTTGCTGAGAGTTTTTCTATGGATGTACAGGACTTTGCTCATTTTTCCTCATCTACTGAAATGATTAAGTATTATTTTGTTATATATTCTGCCATTAGCTTCCTGCCATGACATATTATGACAATTTGGTGGTTCAAGACAAGAAAGATTAATTCTACACAGTTCTGAAAGCCAGAGGTCTGAAGTCAATGTGTTGGCAGAACCATTCTCTCTCTGAAGTATCAAAGGGTGAAACTTTCATTGACTCTTTCAGCTTCTGGAAGCTCCTGGGGTCCCTTGGCTTCAAGAATAATAACTCCAATCTGTGCTCTGTCTTCTCATGATGTCCCTGTGCATGTCTAAATCTCCCTCTTTGAAAATCTTATCCCAGAATCACCAGACTTTTAATTTAGGATTCATCCTAAATCCAGCATCCTTTCATCTTGAGATCCTTAATTAATTAATTCTTTGTAGATCTCTTGCCACAGTAAGTCACATGCTGAGGTTCTGGATGAATGTGTATACTATGGGAACATTTTCCCACCCAGTACATTTCAGAAATAAATTGACTGCTTCATTAATTGACTCATCATCAATATATCAATTTTCACAAGTTAAATCAATCTTGTATTCCCTGCATAAAATGTACTTGATCATGACACTTCAACCTATTTAAATATAACTGGATTCCATTACCAAAAAATATTTATATTTAAGTTCATGAAGAACTTAAATTCATGAAGAATAGTAATTTGAAATCATTTTTTTCTTTTTTAAGTCTCTCTCTGGTTCTGGTATCAAGATAAAGCTCATCTCATAAAATGACTTGGGAAGCATTCTGTCTCCTGGGTTTGTATAAGAATGACAAATCCTTCATCCTTTTGTCTCTGTGTGTTACTATAAAAAGCTTACTTCAAATTATTTTGGGTGGTGCCCAGAAAAGCCCTTATATAATGGCAATTTTGGCCTTGCTATTAAATCTAAAGTCTTTTTAAAAATGTTATTATTGAATGCTTTTTGTTGTTGTTTCTAATGATTGTTTCAGGTTTTGATCACATTGTCAATAATCAAGCATTCCCAAACCCTTTTCAGACTCTGGAAGATGTTAATTTTACTTTACAATTATGGTAACTCCTTTCCTGAGTTAGAGTTGTTCTGCTTCAAAAATTCGCACAGAATGCATTTTCAATTAGTTGTGCAATCAACAACTCAAGAAAACCTTACTCAATTTTCTTGAGCTCTATCTCATATTGCTTCCATCCTTGGGCTCTGCTCTGAAAATTCCATCTGCCTCAGTGCTCTTGAATTCTAATCTCTTTCTCCAAATCTTAGCAAAACTGATGTTTGCTTTCCCTGCAAAAAGGCCAGGTAAATATTGTAAGACTGAAAGGGAAGTGATCATAAGCCTACATTAATGAGACTTCAGGGTTCTCCTGAAGAGTTTCCAAAAAGTATGTTGTTCCTATAGAATGTGAAAATAGAAGTGTAAAAGTGAGGTATTGGCTATGGACTAGGAGACTGGTCCATCTATAATTGTTGATGTGTTTAGTTATCTTTATATGCTCAGAGTGAGCATTCAAACATAATAGTAGACATATGTCTCAAAGGAAATGTTCATCTCTGAAGCAAAGCTAACAGCTCCCTCCTCTCTGCTGCTTTAGTACCTTGTGTTAATTTCACTTATTGCACTTACCACATTGTGTTATTTTGCAAACCTTATTTTGAGTCCCTATTTTTTTTGCTGCTTTGGATGGTTTACCCCCCTTTATACTTCACTCAGTAATTGACATTTTGAAATGAGGAAGAAATTAATATTTCTCAGCTGCCAAGTAATGGGCTCTAGATAACAAAGAGCGAGCAAAAAGGAAGAAAAGAGGTAGCAAAAGAAAAGTGTGGGACTCTTTTAACATGTCCTAGGATGTGTTTCTTAGTAGGGGATTCTTCAGAAAACAGCTAAAGTTAATGCTGCACTTTTATATGTCTAGTGAGGAAAAAATAATAAGCTATTATAGTTTGAACACAGATACAAGTAAATGGGGTCTCAATTGAAGGGTAATTTTCACAAACAAAAGAATAAAATATTAACACACTAGAAATAATAGTGGAGCATCCGTTGCCCTCATTGCAAGTCGCCTGATGCCTGCAGTTTTCTAAAGGCTAAAATGATCATAATTGATGGTTCACCATTATATCCTCTAGGTTTGTAGAAAACATGAATATAAAAATATCTGAAAGGAACAAACAAAAATATTTTCTGTGGTTGCCATATAAGCTTCAGGATTTCAATTCACCCAGAAGCATTTCCTCATATATTGATGTAAGTGCAGAGTATTGAAAGAAGTCAATGTAACTGATAAAAAAAGGGGTGATAAAATAAATGGCATTAATGACACTAGCTGTAAAACTTTTTCCTAAAATCACCAATTTACTGATGATTATAACATAGCTAAGACATTTATGATGACTTTCAATTCAAGCATTCTTTCAACCCAGTACAATGTAGAACATTGAAAATAACATGAAGCATAAAACTTTTTAGTGATTTATTTGCTTGGTTTTGCTTTTACATCCATTCTACAAAAATTTATTTGGAAAATTGACTTATTCCAAGTGTTAAAATTCTTGTTCGGCAATTGGAAGTGAGTAACATAGTCACTATGATTCAAAGAATTAGAGTGTAGTGGAAAATTACACTCTAATTCTTTTTATTCTAATTATACTAAAACATTGATTCAAATTAAAGTATAACTTGATAAATACCAAAAGTGAATTATAAAGTTAACTAGGTAGATTCTTTTGTCACTGTGGTGGTTACCAGGAACATAGCATTTATCACACTGAAACTCCATTTAACCCAAAACTTTATACGTGATAAGTACTTGTGAATCTGAAAATCCAAATGAGCAGAAATCAATGGATATAATTCATCCCTCTACATTGAATGCAGCAATTCCCATGTGGAGTAAATAATCAGTCCACTTGTTAGTATTTGGTCTCTCTGTAATGATGATCATAACAGTGACCAGGCTCTGTAATCATGTCACAGTGAAAAACATTGCCATATAGCCTGTCACACAGATAATAAATTTGGGATTTTTAAATAGTGTTTCCTTGCCAATCAGCCATAAGTCCTACTTATCTTACTTATTTACTATTTCTCAAACTTATTTTGTCCTCATCATCTTTATTTAGCATGGCCCAAGGTCAGGATTTTCCATTTCTATTACTTAACCATCTGGATTTTGTCCCTAGAGGATGCCACATTCAAGAAGAAAGTTTAAAAATGTTTTTCCCTAGTTTATAACTCTTCACTATATTTTGAGTAAGATAATTTCCTAGTTGATCTTATAGAGCATGGACCTGTCTACCTTTGCTCACTCGTTTCCCTTTTTCACAAAGGATGCTCTGGTGACAAAATATGTGCTGAGATTCCTAAGAAAAAGATTCCATGCTATTTCAAGATTATGAGAGCTTTTGCTAAATCTGTTTCCTGTATCTATACTTCTAAAACTCTGTCCCCCATTATTTAAGTAACTTTTACTCATTTTCCAAAACGAAGCTTAGGTATCTTCTTGTACTTTTCTGTTTCCCATTACCAATAACACAGTACCATGGGATGAGGGAGTTTTAAAGAAAAGCTGTTTATTGGGGTCCCCTACCATGCCTTTCCGAGGACACACCACCAGCAATCTAAGGGCCTCCCACCAAGCCCTACCCTTTAAAGGCTTCACCACCTCCCATTACAACCACCCTGGGGAACACATCTCAAACGCATGAACCTCCAGGGGAACAAACATCCAAACCATGACCTCCCCAATTAATATGTTCTAGAATTTCCTCAACCTTAGTGAGTGTCATAGGCTACTGCTGCTTTCTAGAAGATGGCCTACCTTATCCTAGCACTACAGTGTGATAGTCAAAGTTTTGTCTATAAAGATAAATGCATGAGAATTCTATTCCCTTCTCTTGCACTTTGGAAAATTACCTTCAGTTCTTCAAAAATCTATTTACATCTTCAAAATAAAGTTTAAAGTGATGCTTAATTCATCAGGTCCTTGTGAAGACTGAATGGCATTATGTGAGTAAAGTCTTCAGTGTTGGATATTACACATGGCAAAGATGCAATAAATTACCTATTGCACCAGCCCTTACTGGACTGAAATTAAATCATTTCTTAGACTTCTCTGCATGTAGAAACTTTGAGAGTAGGGGCCCTATTTATTCTCTATCTCCAGAGATGGCCCCTGTGCCTGGCACATGGTAACTACTTAATCGCTGTTTGAAAAACTAAAGCTTATGGACCTTACTTTCACATTTACAAATTCTAATAGGGAACTTGTCATGTTGCAGCCATTTTTTTTGATGAGGAAATGAAGGAGTTAAGCTAATTGTCCAAGTCCTAGTAAGTAACAGACTTACTCTGACAGTAAATTATCTGAGAGCAAAGATTTTGTAATATCTAATCTAGCACAGTGCATTCTCAGCATGGAAACACTGCTTCTTCTGACAGATTTCCTCATTAGCTGGAAGTGTCAGACATGGTATTTAAGCTTGTCATAATTTGTACTTAATGCATAAAGGACTTCAAGTTTTGCACCAAACAAAAGCCACAGGCATGATTTTGTTGACATTATAAAGGGTTTAGCAAATAACCATATATTGATGCATGATCACACCTTGTTTCCTAGAAATTTTAGTGAACAACTTGATTGGAATGAAGCATTGGACTATAATGAGTATACCTTAATAGAATACCTGTCCTGGTAGAAGAAAGGTTGTTCATGAAGGAAAGAATCACAGTGAATTTCTTCTGACCTAAAAATACCCAGCACATGTAGGCCAGAATAAATAAAATAATTAAAATAACCACTGGTAAGCATTATGTAATTTGCTTCTTTGAAATGTGAATACATTATCTGAGCAGGAAAGGTGTATTTTTGCCTCTAAATTTCCTGCAGAACACTAGGCACACTGTATTTTACTTGACCTAGTCTAAATAGTCTTTTCACAATGAGGGCCCTGTTCTAATCCCAAGAAGGACTTCTTTCACACTTGCTCTCTAACTGAAAGTGGTTAATTTTTTAAAGAAGAGCATATTCTTTCTCATAGCTTTTCCAAAATAGACATATTAAACTATGTAAATATTATGTTAAAGCATACAAAACTACCAATATTCAATAAATTTTTACCTACATAAATTGTGAATTTATTATTTTTTGCTTAAACCCATGCCTTCTGAACATATTCTCTACTATTTGTTCCTCAATTTGGTATTCCAGAGATCTGAGAATGATGTGTTTTTATTTTATTTTATTTTATTTTATTTTATTTTATTTTACTTATTTTTTATTTTTACAGACAGCATTTTGATCCATTGTACAAAAATGGGGTACAACTTTTTGTTTCTATGGTTGTACATAATGTTGAGTCACACCATTCATGTAATCATACATATACATAGGGTAATGATGTCTGTCCCATTCCACTATCTTTCTTTCTCCTGCTCCCTCCCCCCCATTTCCTTTTACACAATTCGAAGTTCCTCCATTCTTCTCTTACCCACCCCTCAGTTTCATATCATCATCCACTTATCAGAGAAAACATTCAGCCTTTGGTGTTTTGGGATTGGCTTATTTCCCTTAGCATGATATTCTCCAACTCCATCCATTCACATGCAAATACCATAATTTTATTCTTCTTTATGGCTGAATAATAATTCATTGTGTACATATACCACAGTTTCTTTATCCATTCATTTATTGAAGGGCATCTAGGTTGGTTCCACAATCTAGTTATTGTGAATTGAGCTGCTATAAACATTGATGTGGCTATTACCATAGTATGCTGATTTTAAGTCCTTTGGGTACAAACCAAGGAGTAAGTCAAATGGTGGGTCCATTCCAAGTTTTCTGAGAAATCTCCATACTGCTTTCCAAAGTGACTGCACCAATTTGCAATCCCATCAGCAATGTGAAAGTGTGTTTTTCCCCACATCCACGCCAACACCTATTATTGCTTGTGTTCTTGATAATAGCCATTCTATTTGGAGTGAGATGAAATCTTAGGGTAGTTTTAATTTGCATTTCTCTAAATACTAGAGATGTTGAACACTTTTTCATATATTTCTTGATTGCTTGTATATCTTCCTGTGTTTTATGTCTGCCCAGTTCCTTAGTCCATTTATTGATTGGGTTCTTCGTATTTTTGGTTTAAAGTTTTCAAAGTTCTTTATAAATTTTGGAGATTAGTGCTCTATAAAAAGTGCATGTGGAAAAGATTTTCTCCCAGTCTGTAGGCTCTCCCTTCACATTATTGATTGTTTCCTTTGCTGAGAAAAAGCTCTTTAGTTTGAATCCATCCCATTTATTGATTATTGCTTTCATTTCTTACACTCTGGAAGTCTTGTTAAGTCCTTTTGGTACTAAGCCAACATGATGAAGATTCCAGTCTACTTTTTCTTCCATTTGGTGCTGGGTCTCTGGACTAATTCCTAGGTACTTGATCCATTTTGAGTCAAGTTTTGTGCAGGGTGAAAAATAGGGGTTTAATTTAATTTTCATGCACATGAATTTCCAGTTTTCCCAGAACCATTTGTTGAAAAGGCTATCTTTTCTCCATTTTACGTTTTTGGCACCTTTGTCTAGTATGAGATGACTGTATTTATGTGGGTTTGTCTCTGTGTCTTCTCTTCTGTACCATTGGTCTCCCTGTCTATTTTGATGAAAATACGCTTGTGTTTTTGTTACTATTGATCTGTAGAATAGTTTAAGTTCTGATATTGTTATACCTCCTGCTTAACTCTTCCTACTCAGGATTGCTTTGCCTATTCTGGTTCTCTTGTTCTTCCAAATGAATTTCATGATTACTTTCTCTATTTCTATGAGAAACATCATTGGGATTTTAAATGGAATTGCATTGAATCTGTTTAATGTCTTTGGTAGTATTGCCATTTTGGCAATGTTAATTCTGCCTATTCAAGAACAGAGGAGATATTTTGAACTTCTAAGGTTTTATTTAATTTCTTTCTTTAGTGTTCTGTAGTTCTCATTGTAGAGGTCTTTCACCTCTTTTGTTAGATTGTTTTCCCAGTTTTTTTTTTAAGGTTATTGTGAATGGAGTGGTTTTCCTAATTTCTCTTTCAGGGGGTTCATCATTTATGAATAGAAATGCATCAGATTTATGCGTGTTGATTTTATATCCTGCTTCTTTGTTGAATTCATTTATGAGTTCTAGAAGTATTCTGGTGGAGTTTTTTGGATCCTCTAAATATAGAATCATGTCATCAGCAAATATTGATAGTTTTAGTTCTTTCTTCCTAGTCATATCCCTTTAATTTCTTTGGTTTGTCTGATTGCTCTGGCTAGTGTCTCAAGGATGATATTGAATAGAAGTGGTGAAAGAAGGTATCTCTGCTTTATTCCAGTTTTTAGAGGGAATGCTTTCATTTTTCTACATTTAGAATGATGTTGACTGTGGGCTTAGCATAGATAGCCTTTACAATGTTGAGGTATGTTCCTACCATCTCTATTTTTCTCGTATTTTGAGCATGAAGGGGTGCTGTATTTTATCAAATGATTTTTCTGCAGCTATTGAAATAATCATATGTTTTTAACTTTAATTCTATTCAAGGATTACATTTATTGATTTCTGGATGTTGAATTAACCTTGCATCCCTGGAATGAATCCCATTTGATCAGAGTGCACTATCTTTTTAATATATTTATGTGTTTGTTTTCAAATAACCACATGAAAAGCTCTAAAATATAACACACGTGAAAATTTAACAATATTTTTATGTGTGTATAATGCATGTGTGTGTATACCCACATATACATACTAATAAGTATTTTATATATATAAACATAATTCTGCCAAGTAGTTAAAATAAATGAAAATGAGAGGAAAATCAATGCGTTTTCACTGCCTCTCAGATGTCCCACTGCATGTTACAGGCTCCTTTTAAGTATTTCATCCTCACAGTCTTGAGAAACAGTCTACATTATACTCATTAGAAGAAAAAAAGTAGACTCCAAAAGTCGAAATCAAGTTTAGACAGGTTATAACCTATGCCAGGTACCTCAAAAATTTCTTCCTATTTCTACTAAACAATCCTGAAATATATTTTAGACATTTACATTATTATATCATATACAATATAATTATAAATAAATAAATATATATATATATATATATATATATATATATATATATATATATATCCTGTAAGTCAAATGAGGGACAGGGAAACTATTGTGAATTTCTCGGTAGTCCACAACTTTGTGTCCATGCACCATGATAGGCAGCCATGCCCTGCACCCGCACCAACATGAAACCAGAAAAGTCAGTACATAGACTGTGAAACATGTAACAGTGATTCCTTTTCATCTGACAGTGTACAATGCCACTTCTGCCAACAGAAACAGCTAAAATAATGCATGAGTGCCATTTTGTAAAAAGATCTACAGTTTTTGTGGCAGCTGATGTCATCATCACACCTAATTTTGTGTGTGTGTGTGTATATATGTATATATATATATAGAGAGAGAGAAAGTCTGTTTGGGAGGTAGTTTTACACCATTGTGGTATGAGAATAAGTATGTACTTTCCTCTTTTTTTTTATTTGCTTATTGATTCATTGAGCACAAATGGAGTACAGCTATTGTTTCTCTGGTTGTACACAAAGTAGACACACACCATCTGTGCATTCATACATGTACACAGGGCAATGATACCTGTCACACATTCTGTTATTATTCTTACCCCCCCACCCCGACCCAACCCCTCCCTTCCTTCTATGCTATCTATCCTTCCTCCATTCTTGCCATTCTTCCACCCCACATTATGCATCATCATTCATTTATCAGAGAGACCATTCGACCTTTGGATTTTGGGGATTGGCTGATCTCACTTAGCATAACAGTCTCCAACATCATCCATTTACCTACAAATGCCATAATTTTATTCTTCTTTATGGCTGAGTAATATTCCATTGTGTATATATACCACAATTTCTTTAGCCATTCATCTATTGAAGGGCATCTAGGTTGGTTCCACAATCTAGCTATTGTGAACTGAGCAGCTATGAACATTGATGTGGCTGCATCACTGTAGTAATCTGATTTTAAGTCCTTTGGGTATAAGAGTGGGATAGCTGGGTCAAATGGTGGATCCATTCCAAGTTTTCTAAGGAATCTCGACACTGCTTTCCAGAGTGGCTGCACCAACTTGCAATCCCACCAGCAATATATGAGTGTACCCTTTTCCCCACATCCTTGCCAACACCTGTTGTTGCTTGTATTCTTAATAAAAGACATTCTAATTGGAGTAAGATGAAATCTTAAGGTGGTTTTGATTTACATTTCTCTTATAACAAGGGATGTTGAACATTTTTTCATAAATCTGTTGATTGCTTGTAGATCTTCCTTTGTAAAGTGTCTGTTCATTTCCTTGGTCCATTTATTGATTGGATTGTTAGTGTTCTTGGTGTAAAGATTTTTGAGTAGTTGGGAATCAATCTAACAAAAGAAGTGAAAGACCTCTACAATGAGAACTACAGAACACTAAAGAAAGAAGTTAAAGAGAATCTGAGAAGATGGAAAGATCTCCCATGTTCTTGGATAGGCAGAATTCATATTGTCAAAATGGCCATACTTCCAAAAATGCTATACAAATTCAATGCAATTCCAATTAAAATCCCAATGACGGACCTCATAGAAATAGAGCAGACAATCATGAAATTCATTTGGAGGAATAAGAGACCCAGAATAGCTAAAGGAATCCTTAGCAAGAAGAGCGAAGTAGGGGGTATCACAATACCAGACCTTCAACTATACTACAGAGCAATAGTAACGAAAACAGCATGGTATTAGCACCAAAATAGACAGGTAGATCAATGGTACAGAATAGAGGACACAGAGACAAACCCACATAAATACAGGTATCTCATACTTGACAAAGGAGCCAAAAACATACATTGGAGAAAAGACAGCCTCTTCAACAAATGGTGCTGGGAAAACTGGAAATCCATTTGCAGCCAAATGAAACTAAACCCATATCTCTCACCCTGTACAAAACTCAACTCAAAGTGGATCAAGGACCTATACTTTCCTCTTTATATAATGCTTTTCTGCATGGAAAATTACACTGCTCAATAAATATTTAGAGATTCATTGATTTTTCACCTTCAATTTAATCTTCCTTCCAAAGTTCTTGTTCCTTTTCCTTATTCAAGTAAATAAAATGTAGAGAGGAAAATTGTATATGTCCAAAGAAATTAAAATACTGACCACTTAGCTTATTATATTAATTGATAAGCAAGGGATATTTCTATCCATAGATGATCCCAGTACCTGGGCCCTTATGGTTATGATCATGAAAGTAACCAGAGTCATACATCCAGTGGAACAGAGAGGCCAGGAGTTAGAAATGTCTTTTGTTGTCCCTAGAAACCTACTACCTTAACATTCTACTCCAATGTAATTTTAGTCAGTTTTTTTTTTTTTCACCACAGTGACCAAAAGACATGACAAGAACAATTTTACAGAGAGGAAAATTTATCTGGAGCTCATGGTTTAGTCCAGAGACAGCCAACTCCATTCCTTGGAGCCTGAAGTAAGGTAGAACATTTTGCCAGAGGGGGATGGAGAATGAAAGAAGCTCAGGACATGGCAATCAGAAAGGGGAGAGGGAACTCTTGCTTACCTGGCACAACATATAAACTCCAAATGCATGCTCTCAGGAACATAAATCCTCCAGGAACACCCTACCTGCCTGTGGTAACCACTGAGTAATCCATTCAGCTGAATTAATGTACTGATTAAGTTAAGGCCCTTGTAACCCAATCAATTCATCTCCAAAATTTCTTCCATTGTTTAACACAAGAACTTATGGGAGACGCCTCATATCTGAACCAAAACAAATGCTTAAAAATTTTACGTATCGTCTTTTTAAACAAAATCAATACTTGTTATTCTTGGCTTCATTTATAACAGAAGGAACTGCAAAAACAGCAGTAAAAATGTCTATTGTTTACTGAGCCCTTTGTATGTAGTTAATGTGCATTATCTCATCATCTTATTGTCTTGCTACAAAATATAAGCAAGATGTTATGATCCTACTTTATATATGAGTACAATGAAAGACAGGAAAATAACTAACTCAAGGCTACCAAGCTTACAGATAGTAGATCCAGGACTGTTTTCTAGAAATGTCTTTGATAGCTAAGCTATCCCCTAATAATAAAACTATTGAAGTATATGAGAAATCAATACCATTCTCAGCACAAGTCCTATCATGAGTTTTCATTTACATAAAATTTACACATTACGATATCTCTTGATGTTACAGAAAATAAAAAAAAGTGAAAAGAAGAAAATAAGAATTGCTTTGACACTCCACTCACTGGGAGGCAACAGATCTTAACAGTTCTGCATACTTCTTTCCCAGAACTCTTCTATCAGCCTGTATTTGTCTAGAGAACATATACCTATATAAAAATACTGTACATAGCTCCATATATGTGTTAAGTCACAACTTGACCTTGCATCATTTTTTTTCTGTCTGCACTTACAAAGCTGTGTATAAATGGTCTTGTGATGTCTAGCAGATTTTTCATTCTCTTTAGGGAAAACCATCACCCATAGTGAAGCCTGCCAGGCTTATTCCCAGCAGGTAAGCAGATTTACTTCTGTTTAACACTGTTTTTAACTTACTTTTTAACTTCAAATTTAGCCCACATGCTGATAAGACTTTGGACCTTGACTAATGAAGGTATTTCCAAAGGCAAGTATTATAGCTAATGAGGAACCTCAAATCATCATTCACTAATCAAACAACTGCTGTGAAGCATACTGGTATTCTACAATTATATCAATTAAGACCAGAAACTTGGGTAGAATTTTTATATTAGGCAGAGAAAACTTTCACTTCCTGGTAAAGCCATGGGGTAAATTTCATGGAAAAAAAATTAATTTAATGAATTCAAGAACCAAGTAATTTTACAAGTGTTTCTATTTTAATATTAATTTTTGAAATTTTTGCTACAGGATAATCTAGACTGAGATCTGTAGGATGTTCTTAGCTGCAAGCAATACTAGGTTCTGATTGATGTGGCCCAAACACAAAGAAGACTCAACATTTTATAAAAGTAGCTACAAAATTAGTTAGGTCAATGTCCTTCCAGATCTCAGTTCCTTCTCTCTTTCTTGGGAAGAAAACCAGAAGGGTTATGTCCATAGGAGATACTGCCTGACACCCTTAGTGTGTCAGTTCAGCTAACCCAATGGTCACACAGTGACTGGTAATATACCACTGTGTGAGAATCAGTTTTGCATGACAATTTGACTAGGCTATGACACTTAATTTTAAATTGAAACACTAATGCAGGCTTTGCTGTGAAGATGTTTTGTAGATGCAACTAACATCTACTGTAAGTTATGATTAGGTAAAGAAAATTGTTCTGGATAACTTGTGCAAGGCCCATCCTATTACATAAAAGACCTTAAGAAAGGTCATGAAGATTATCTGCGGAAGACTAAATCTCAACTCAGACTGCATAGTCAACTCCTGCATAGCAGATCAAGTCTGCCTCTCCTGACAGCCCTCTCTATGGATTTTGTACTTCCCTAGTGAGCTCCCACAATTGCATGAGCCAATATTGTGCAATGAATCTGACAGGTATAGTTTGTTGGTCCTGTTGTTTTTCTCTGGTGGAACAGAGACTCATATGCCATGCTTCTCTTTAATAGAAATAAAAATTTACCAAAAGCCTCCTCAGACATGATTTACCCAAAGCTATCATATTGGAATGAAATGCATCATGCTTCTTCACATAGTAACTAATATGAAAAATAAATGAATTTCCACTTTTCAAGATTTATTCCCAGATAGAGGAGGAAGGAACATCGAAAATATTACAGATTTTCTTAAATAGTAATTAGAAAAAAAGAAAATGAAAGGTTTAATGGAAGAAAACTATAAGCATCCTTTCTTTTTACTCAGAGTTGTAAAATTAAATAACAGAAAAATAATTTATACATGAATAATTCTGGATTGCAATTCAGGTTCTTATGCAAAATAAGAATTTGATTATGTCCCATAACCATTTGATTTTCATCTTCATCATCATTGAAATGAAGATGCTAAACTAAGTGATCTTGAAGCACAGTCTTGTTTGTTCTGGGATAGAATATTTCTGCTTTTTATAAACTTGGTGAAATTAAGCACAGGAGTCATGACCCAGTTCATATTCTTGTTTCTATCTAAGTCCTCTGTTACTGTCCCAGAAGGAGTAAACTTCTGCACATCTCATCAACCCCATGATACCCTACTCACATTACTGCCACATGTAATTTTGAATGATGTACATTATTTGTGGTATCCCACATTGCATTAAATAAGTCACATTAGTAAGTCTATTTAAATAAAAGAAATAACTTAGTCACTGTAATATCTGCAAAGCATATAACACATAATCAGTAGGTAGCTGAGGAGCACACTTAGTTTTAATTTTCTGCAAATTTACTGTCATTGCAAGTTTTAATGATGTTTATTAAAAATCCATCCATCCATCCATCTGCCCATCCATCCTACCATTCCATGATATGGCTTAATCCAGTATAAATGTTATAAAACTTCAAAGACTTTTCAATATGCTCAGAATTGTGGGGTGATTTCTACCTATCATGGAACAGTTAGCATTGTTAATAATTGACCAAATGTTGAAATGCTGGGAGTGTTTCTAAGTGCAGCTATTACACATCTGAGAAGCATGTTACAGCAAGTGATCATTGTCATTCAGAATCAATGTGATATTGACACGAATATGAAACTACTTTTAAATAACAAATTGAAGATGAAATCCCAAACTGAAAAATGATACATCAAAGCGCTATTGTTTTTCTGAAACCCATCTGAACCTAGTGCAATAACCTTATTACTCTTCTTACATAGTAAAGCCATCTAACAAGTGGTCCAGCACTTGCATCAAATCAGTAATTAGGATTCCAACTTTTTAAAAAAAATCTGTTATGATCTATAATCATTGTAATTATAAACTATATTAATTCTGGTTCTTGTTCTATTTCCTAAAGTGAATATTTATTGTTTGTGAGATCTTTCAGTTTCATGTTATTTTATGTGTAATTAAAAACCAAAAGCTTTTAGAGAGTCATTTATTATATATGGAATTTAATTACCATGAAAGACAAATCCAAACACAAGATGGTGTGCATTTCACTTTTGTGTGCGAAGCATAGTTGACAGTGTCATTCTATGGAAAACACACCGTAGAACCACTCTAGAATTCTGGTACAGATTTTATTCAGGATATGTGACATAAGCTATGAGATTTTGCTGCTATTGTTTTTAGTAAAAAAGCATCACTTGGTATAAAATACAGTTCTTTACTTATTTTAGCTTATCCCAACCTGTGATATATAAATATCAGAAGAGGGGTCCTGAAATCAGATAAAACTGTGTTAGAGTAGTCCCCTCATTTAGAAGAGACAATAAAAGCAAATACTGAAAAAGGTAAAGATAATTTATAAATGAGTACTAAGAAAAAGTCACAGCTTAAAAGAAAGCCCTACGTATACTTAGACATTGAATGTTCTAGCAACAGCCAGAATAAAGACAATGTTGGATTAGACAATTATGGTAGCAATGAGTCCATTGAAAAGTTATCAAATGCTGGATGTATTTTGAATATAAGTCAAGAAAATATCCTGATGGATTGTATTTGGGGTGTGAGGAAAAAGTGTTAGGAGTATGTCAAAAGTTTTTGTCCTCAGGAACTGGAAAAGTAGAGTTGACATTTTCAGAGAATGGACTCTGAAGTATTTGACAGATTCAATTCTGGTAACATGAATGTGAAATGTGTATTAGATATTCCAGTAGAGACAAGAAGCAAGAATTTACATATTCAAATTTGGAATTCAGAAGAGAGGCCTGAGGAAGACACAAAACTTCATTTTGCCTCTTTTTACAAAAGGAAATGCAGATAAAAGAAGAAAAATGGCATGTAATCAAATACATGGGCTAAGAAGAGACTAAGATATGAAGAATAAACAAAGAAATGCAAATAAATAAATAAAAACAGAAGTAGGAGAAAATGATGTGTAATACTCTGAAACACACTTTAAGGAAATAAGTCAAACATTTTTCACAAGTCAAATTAGGCGAGGACAAAAAAAATTGACCATCAGTTTCAGCATCTTGTAGGTCTCTGGTAATCTTAAAATAATTGTCTGTTTGTTCAGTTGTTTTTGATTGGTGGGAATGAACTTTATCTGAAAATGGTGTAAAAGTAATGAAAGAACAAAGATAGGACACAAAGTCCAGACAACTGAGAGTTTTGTCCGCCCAAAAGATCCAGAATGGAATGACAGCTGTTTGGAAAGTAGAGTTTAAATTTGTTTAAACAAGTAAGAAGAACAATGTTTGCATGCTGATAAAAATAACCTACAGGCAGACTGAAAAGTGTCAATTAAAGCAGACATAGTGAAATTTCCCATACCAAATGGGTATCATGTTCAAGGGGAAGGATTGATTTCAGATGGTAGCATCAACATTTCCTCTTTAGTAATAAGTAGACTGAGTGTATATGTGGTTAAGTGTGTATGTGGTTTCAATAGAAGATGGCAATATTCTAAAATAACTCAGAAAAACTAAGAAATAAAATATGTTCCTACCTTCTCATTCCTTTTATTTTTTTACATGCTTTAAGACTTAGGTCAAGCATCACTTTTTGCTTTCTACTGGGCACACATTTCCTGGGTCTTGAAAGCGAAGGTCATGTCCTATTCAGTTTTGCATTCACAACTTTTAATAGTATTTGGAATACAGCCAGGACAATTCCTAGGATATAGGGTTTTACTTTTTTTGCATGAAAACATTGATAAAAAATATAGCACTGTTATTCCATTTTTATATTTCTCTTGTTACTAGGTATGATGATTTGGATCATTAATGTTCCCTCAGAACTCATGTATTAGGCAATGCAGGACTTTCCAAAGGTAAGATGATTAGATTATGAGAACTACAACCTGATTGGTGCATTAATTCATTTGCTGGGATAATAATTTGAATTGACAGGATGGTAACTGTAGGCAGGTAGGGTGTGGCTGTAGGTAGTAGGTAAGTGGGGTGCTGACCTTGATTATATTTTTCCAAGGCTCCTTCTTCTATCCCTTTTTTTCCCAGATGCCAGTTGCTGATTAGCTTTCTGACTCAAACCTTTCTGTCATTATGTTTTGCTTCTTCTCAGGCCCAGAGCAGTGGAGTGAGCCAACTATGAATTTATCCTTTGAAACTGTGAGTACAAAACAAACTTTTCCTCCTCTAACTTGTGCCTGTCAGATATTTTTATCACAGCAGTAGAAAGCTGCCTAACACCTTGACACTTACTTTTATATACTTGGTTGAATTCAGAATTTTCTTTAGGTTATAATGTAGGCAAATATTGAATCCAAGAAGTAAATGTGAAAGAAGAAGCAATCACTCACTTTTTCCTCAAACACTGAAAATAATGTTTTTTATTTAGACATGCATATGAAATAAATAAGCATCAAGATCAGTTTCTCTGCTATGGACCACACTGTATTATTATGAATAACACATCAAATATCTCCTTATTGCCTGCATAGTTTGCCGGCATAGTATGAAAGTGTTCAAAATCTGCATGCTATCAAGATCTCTCTTAAAAGTAAAGCATTTACTCAGCTGTCAAAACATAATTGCTCTTCTCTGTGTGAAAATTTAGGACAGAGACAGCAATATTGAGTTCCTAGTACTGTGCCACTACTTTATATTAAAACTGTGCTCTTCCCAGTTTAATGAAGAGAGATGCTGCCTTGCTGAAAAAAGCAGTTCCCCTATCATGACAGGAAAGTATGGGAGGGAGATGTGATCTGACATCAAAGAGACAAGTGATAGAATTGTGTTAGAGACTAATTTTCCTGGAAAGACAGCTAAAATTGGAGATTCCACTATTAATTAATTAATTTGATAACCCTGGGAAATCATCAAATCTCTCTGGTCTTAATTATTTCGGCACATAGAATGAGGAATTTGGAATTGATGATCCTCAATGTCCCTCTGAAGATCTTTTATTCAAGGGCTTACTTAGCAGTTTCTACAATTAAAGACGAAACTGACAAGAACAAACTCTTAAGATTTGGGAGAAGCTATCAGATGTGAAGTTTACTGATTTAAAGTTTGAGTCCCTTATCTTTGGTCCAATGCTGAAATAAAGGAATGTCAGCTATTTCTGGTTTTTCAATGAAAGCTGTAGGTTGATTTCATGTGAGGTCTTTTTGCAATGGTACTATGGATCTTCAGAAGAATTAAAACAAATAGAAAATAATACCCTTGAACATAAAAGAAAATGTTCCATGTCATGAAACATTCCATCAGTATGACTCACAGCTCCTTCACAAGTCATTTTTATTAATAAAACTTCAAGTTTTCTGATATTATTGAAAGTACGGTGGGCACAAAGCCCATCTAAGTTTACAGCATCTTCCAGACTTTCAACTCCACTTTCCAACTAGTCCTCCTCATTGCACAATGGAAACTACTTGAAGAGAAGATTTGTGCTACACCAGGAGCCTTTAATGTACAGTCCTCTTCTATTCATTTCCTTGAGTAGCCTTCTCCAACTTTGACTCTGGCCTAGGTTCAAGGGACTTTAGCAAGAGTGATTAGTGTTGAAAACATGGTAAAGGGGTGGGGGATTTCATGAACATAGAAGAGAAATCAGTGGAGTAGAGGAAGGGGTTTGAGGAGGAGAGAGGAATAATGAGAAAAGGGAAGAACAGTGCAACGAATCTGACCAAACTTCCCTATGTACATATGTGAATATACAGCAATCTCCCCTTTATACATACACATATATATGTATATACATATACACATATACACATATATATATATATGTATCTACAAGGCACTAATTTTTTTAAAAAAATCTGTAAATGAATAGAAGAATAGAGTAGAGGAAAGGGAACAGGGGGAGGGAGCAGGGGAGGTAAAGAGAAAATACTGGGGACTGAATTAGAGAAAATTATATTCCATGCTTGTATAATTATTTGAAAATGAATGCTAATAATTGTGCATAACTAAAACAAACTCATAAAAATGCAAAAAATATGGTATTTGGGGAAAAGTGAGTATTTAATGA
This sequence comes from Glaucomys volans, assembly GCA_020662805.1. Classification (NCBI taxonomy): domain Eukaryota; kingdom Metazoa; phylum Chordata; class Mammalia; order Rodentia; family Sciuridae; genus Glaucomys; species Glaucomys volans. Next base: position 148,623 of record JAJEJO010003394.1, on the reverse strand, counting down.
TCAGAAAGATGTGGCAAATATTAATATTTCTTCCCCAGTAAATATTCCCTTCTGCTCTGGAACATAGCAAGCTATATTTCCCTGACTCTGTAGGCACATGGCTAACTACAGCCAGTGTAAGGTAAGCAAAAGTGACATTTGCTACTTTGAGGAGCCAGTCCCATTAAAATGTCCCCTGTCTTATCCTTCAAGAGTTTTCATCTTTTATAATTTTAGAGACGAAGAGAATTGCCTGGGAATGTATAACTGGAAAAATTAGGTATGTTAGTGAAAAATTATATAATATTATCCTAGGAAACTTGTTCAGAGGATATCTCATTATGAAAGTTCCATGCTTTTCAGCACTTCTAGGAGTGGTTCAGGCTTCTCACCTGCCTACTGCAGCACATCTGGGCTATAATCAAGCTGTCAAGTTGTAGGATTTACCTCAGAAAAGCCTTTGATCATAATGGTGACTTTCCTGGTAACCAGCTCAAAAGCTGTGGATGTGAATTCTCTTGAAACAATGACATAGCTTAATTTGTAACTTTTCAATATCAGAAGCTTGAAATTTCCCTTGAAACTGCAAAGTGGACTTGGTCTCCCTTAGCCTTTTCCTTAGGGTATGTTAATATAATCTCTTCTTCTCTTTATAATTGGTATCATTCAGCTTTTACTAAGCATATTCAAGCATTTTAATAAGCCACAAAAATATGAACTTATTAGTTTAGT
>JAJEJO010003394.1:83468-139592 GCA_020662805.1 Glaucomys volans | reverse complement strand
AGGTGTTGGTGAGGATGTGGGGAAAAAGGTACACTCATGCATTGCTGGTGGGGTTGCAAATTACTGCAGTCACTCTGGAAAGCAGTGTGGAGATTCCTTAGAAAACGTGGTATGGATCCACCATTTGACCCAGCTATCCCACTCCTTGGCCTATATCCAAAGGACTTGAAATCAGCATTCAACAGTGATGCAGTCACATCAATTTTCATAGCTTCTCAACTCACAATAGCTAGATTTTGGAACCAATGTAAATGCCCTTCAATAGATGAATGAATAAAGGAACTGTAGCATATATACACAATGGAATTTTATTCAGCCATAAAGAAGAATAAAATTATGGCATTTGCAGGTAAATGGATGAAATTGCAGTATGTCATGTGAAGTGAGATTGGCCAATCCCAAAAAACCAAAGGCCAATTGATCTCTCTGATAAGCAAATGATGATACATAATGCGGGTTGGGATGGAGGCAAGCGTGGAGGAAGGATGGATTGCATAGAGAAAAATGAGGGGTGGGTTCAGAGTGGGGGTTAAGTATAATAACAGAATGAGACAAACATCATTACCCTATCTACATGAATGATTACTCAAATGGTGTGACTCTACTTCGTGTACAATTAGAGAAACAACAGCTGTACTCCATTTGTGTACAATGAATCAAAATAAATTAATAAAAATAAATAAATAAAAATAAATAAAAAATAAAAATAAACTGTATATGTAACAACATGGATGAATTTAAAAATACTTATGCTTCATGAAAAAATGGGAGAAATGACTATATAATTCTAATTTAATAAAATTTTTGAAATATCACCTTTTTTGTAGAGAAAAAATAGTTGTTGTTTGAGCAATGGAAACAGCAGCAAAAGGGGATTAAGAAAGAACACAGGGAAAATTTTGAGGGTAACATGCATGTTCATAAGTGCAGCATTTTCATTAGTAGATACATATGTCAAAGTTTACTACTTGCATTTTGTAAATGTGTGAAGTTAGTTGCAGGTCGGTTTTTAAAATATATGCAAATGTTTTTGCACAGGTGTATTACACATGTTGTACATATTGACACATGTCCACAAAATAGAATGCTACTGAACAATAAAATTAAACTACATACAGTGATATGGGTATCACAGGCAATACCGAAGTAAAAGAAAGACTCAAAAGCTATGTACTATGATTTCACCTATTTAACATTGCAGAAAAAGCAGAAGCATTGAAAATGAAAATAGACCAGTGGTTTCTGGGGGCAGAAGGGGCAGCAGTGGATTGATTGTCAAGGCGCAATGAAGAACTCCTTAAGGGTGAAGGAAATGCTCTACATTTTTTCTATGATAGTGGTTGCATAAATATGTGTTTGACAAGATTCATAAAACTGTGCTCCTAAAAGACCTGGATTTTACCTAAATTATACTTCAGTGAACCTGCCTTGGAGAGGTATTCAAAGCACGTGTTAGAAATGGCCCTTCTTATCCCTTCAACTGACTGCATTCATATAATCAACCATCATTCACTATGCTAAGTGCCAGCTGCCTGGTGTGCAGTTTTAGCACATAAGAATTTTAAAGATGCTTTCATGCCTTTTCTTCCCTCCTAATGCTTTTCTCCTACATAAAAGCATTTTACTGTGCTTTACTTGTCACAGTGACTCTGTGGAGCAATTCTGTTAGATTTTAAATGATGTTTTATAACCTTTTCTACTATATTGAAGAATTAACAGAAGGAAAATAGAATTGTTTATGGATTGTTTTCACCAAATAACTTATTTATGTGTTTGATTGTGCATATGCATTCTGTATAGAAATGTTTCTCAGCTTTTCTTAACCCCTAATTCTTAATTCATGAAAAATTTCCCGAGCTGTATATTTATAATTTGTGTTATGATAATAAAGATATGTTTTTATGTTCCAAATAAAAAATGATATTGTAACATGACATGTGATTTATAAAATAAATACATGTTCCTCTACCTAACTCCTCCAAGAATTTCACCATCCGGTCTTTGTCATTTCCTGTCCTATTTAATTATCTCTGCTACAATGCCAAGTCATTACTATTAGGAAAGAAACAAGTGAAGGAAATAAGAGAAGAGGTGGCTCAACAGTAATGCAGGTTTATTCAGGACAAACCTGCAGAGGGAACCCAGTGGAAACTAAGACCTTTCTTCTGCTTACAGCTTGGGACAGATATAGGGGCATTAGAGAGTGGTACAGTGTTTGTGTTTAGGGCATTACTAGGGGATTGTCAGTCAGGGAAGGGTTCTTTTGGTCATTGTCTCCATTCTTTGAAGTAGACATTTTTTCATGTTGAACAGGTGTTTTCAGGATTTTGGTTTCAGATAACAATTTCTTATTGCCTTGGGTTTAAGCTCATGTTGAGCCAGGGTGACTGTGAGGTGACTCTTATTCTAAGAGAAAGGACATGTTTCAAAATGGCATTGCCTGCATAGAGTTCTTCTTAACAATTACTTAAGAGCCACACCGTGTACTGACTCCTCTTCCTCATCTCAGGGCCATGACTTAGTTTCCTTTACTGCAGCCATTCACAATTGCTCCCCTTGTAAGAAATATTTTTACTATTTTATTAAGATAATAAAGGAATTTTTTTTTTACAATCTCTTTCTACCTTCTGATTGGCACCCTTTAAAACCACTAGTTTAGTCATTCCAGGTGAAATAAAGGAATTTAAACTCACACAGCTCAAGCAAGCATTCAAACCCCATTCTCTTTGCTCTTCTTTCTTCAAGAAAATTTAGCAACATGCCTTCTGAAACAAGTTGATTCTAATTGTATCCTAATGAACCTTAATATCATATATTTTCAATATGTAACACAGGGGAAAAAATAGCAAAGAAAACTTCATCACCTTCTTTGCCTTTGCAGAAAATAGCTTTCCCAGACCTTGATTTTGCAAGCCCTGTTTGACTTAAATGATCATTAACAACATAGTAGACTAAATAATGGTTTTACAAAGATATCCATGTCCCTTAGAACCTATGATTATGTTATTAACGTGAAAAAATTGACTTCACAGATGTGATTAAGATTTTAACAATCTGCAATAAGCCATATAGTTCATTGAGTACAATCTGGCATTATAATTGTCTTTCTGTTACGGAATTAATTTGCATCATATCAAAGTAACTCTTCCGATGTTTCTGGAACATGGTAGGTATGTCCCTGCTTAGGGACTTCATTAGTTATTGTGGAGAGTGGTGACAGAGGATGGAAGAGCAGTGACTGAGATTGGGGGTCTCTGATGACCTCATGGCTGTGGCATGCCTGGTGCATGGGAGTGTTTCTGTGCAGGGGCACAAGATGCTTAGCTGCTGTGGCAATGCCCTGCATGGGGAGGCTCTGTGCAAGAATCCTGTCAGCTCTGACCTTGATCTCAGGCACACAGCTCCTGGGAAAGGAGGAACTCTTATGCTAGACAACCACAATGTTTCACTAGCTCTGCTTCTCTGGTTCTTGCCTGCCTTATAGTAACTTTAAACAATGGACTTTCTTGAGAGCTACACAAAGCTCCTAACATTGCACTTTGCAACTGTGGAAAAGCTACATAGATGTCCTAGTTTCTGTAACTTTCCTGAATACAAAATAATAATGGTTGCATAGTCTTTAACCTGACAATGAGACATATATAAATAAAGACTGTTGACTGAACTATTTAGATCTGCATCTCCATCAGAGAGCAGAGCCTCCACCTGATCCCAAAATCTGTGTTAGTGAATCTTTATTTTCCAATCCCCTTTCAACCCTTGCTGGACCTGAGAGTTTGATTGCGCCAATCGTGGTAAGTTATGTCTTCTGAATAACAATGTCCCAAAACTCATTGGCATAAAATACAAGAAATTACATGATTTTAAGGATTTTATGGGATAAGAACTTGAGAGTGGCTTTGGTGGATGCAACTAGTTCAGTGTTTCCTATGCTTTTTTGCAATGAAGCTGTTGGCTAGCAAACAGCTTAAACAGGCTTGGAGGATCCATTTCAAGGAGACTTATTACCATGGCTGTTGGTAGGAGGCCTGTCTTTCATAACAGGACCTCTTTCTGGGGCTTTTAGAGATGTTCTCACAACAAGGCACCTGTCTGCTTTTGGAATAAGTGATCTAGAGTAAGTAAAGACCAAGACAAATCCTTGATGTTAGCTGTGACCTCATTTCAGATACCACATGCCATCACTTCTCTATTATTTGATTCATTACACAGCCCTGGGTGCTCTAAAGAGGTGGGAAATTTGGATCCAAATTCAAAGGAAACTTCATAGTATTTATTAATTCATTTAAATCATGAGAAGGCCCTTGCTTAAACTCTTCCCACTTATTGAAATTCTCTCCTATCTAACATCTGTTTGACTGACTCTGTAAATTTTGTCTTAGCATAAATCTACCTTTCCCATAAAACTTCTTGTCTTCTCTCAACAGAAAACTTGATATATATAATCTAAAGCATGTCTGCAATGTTAGTAGAAAGCCAAAATATTGCTTACAATTGCATCTTTGTTTGCTTCCTTATTCTTGCCTATTTTTCCAATCCGTACCATTTTCTCTGAATAACATATTTTTAATTTCAATACTGGTGATTAAACCCCAGGTAGTCTACCACTGAACTATATCCCTTTTCATTAAGTCATTTACTTACTAATTTTTTATCTTCAGATTGTCTTTCAGAGAACATGATTAAAGATAACTACTCCCATTTAATTTGGTAAAATGCCTAGCACCTACCAATATATCCCTAACACTCTTGTTTATTTATTTTTTCATCCACTTTAACCTCCTGTGATTTAATGCAATGCATTTGCTAACCATTCATTATTTACTGCCTGTCTGCAACAACTAATAAGTACAATCAGCTGGATCAGAGTCTGCTTTGCTTTTTGTGACCTTAAAGAGACTGTGACCTCTCTATTGATTTGGGAATATTAGAAATTTCTCTTAAGAGTTGATGTATAATGGCAAAGTAAAGAAGTAGACAATTGAAGTGCCAGTTATCTTGGAAGCCTCATGAGTCCAAGCACAACTTAAAGGGAAACTAATATATCAATGATACCAAAATTTTTCACAACTTAAAAACAAATAGGATATTTGGAAAAATAAATGTGGATGGGTATCAGCTATAGTCAGTAGTGCTGAATAGAAAACGAGGAGAAGCCAAAAGTCTTTCCTGGCATCATATTAACAAATGGAATCATAAACTGTGAGCCCATTTCTATTCTCTGCAGAGTGAAATCTATTTCTGAATCATAAAGAATAGAAAACAAGGAACCCTAATTACCCTGCCCCCCTGAACTATCCTACTCAGAGTACACGAAGTGTCTAAAAGTTGAGAATAGGGCATTTGTGTATGTGTGTGTTTGTGGGTGTGTGTGTGTGTACATGTGGATATTAAATATTGAATTCCTTTTTCATGTTTAGAAGTGTTCTCATATTTGTTCTGTGTGTAGTTCTGTGTACCAATTAAAGAAAATCAGTAGAGAATGCATCATTTAATAAGTGACCCTTGCCTGCAGGTATTTGGTATCCAGTTCTTCCAAAGAACACTAGAGGAGTGTGTAGAACATGCTTCAAAGAATTCTAGCCAAAAAGTCAGGCATCTGGGAGAGAATTCTGTCAAATTCTTTTTAATCAGTGGTTGAGAAATGCTTGCAGGTAAATTTCTATTTTGCCTTCCTGCTGTCCAAGGATCCTTCCACAGCAGATGAAAAGTCCTCAGAGTGTTGTGTGTTTTGCTACAAGTAGTCTTAGGTGAGTGTTGAAAGCATGTAGACAGGGCATCAAGAGCAGTTGCTTCTGGCAGAGAGAAGTGCCTGACATAGAAGTGTCTCAAATACACACATATACACATAACAACCTTATTTCTGTAAATATGCTTATTGAGAATCTGAGACCTTTAAATCTCTATTTCATTTTAAATGCGTATTTCTTGAGAATCAAAATATGTGCAAGGTAAATCTAAGGAAATATGGGAGGGGAAGGAAGCCTAAAAATTGACTTGAAGCAACTCAAATTTGAATAGGGAATATAAGATATTTCCATAAGATACATTACCCCCCAAATGAGAAGCCTGACAAAATAACAAGTAACAAAATACAGCAGCATTGTTCTTCAGAAAATGATGTAAGGTGCAGATTGATGTGGTGATCCCAGGAATGGAGGCTGAAGGGCTGACCTTTGTTATTCCACGTTGATCCCCAGGTCCAAGGTGGGAGCCTGGCTATTAGAAAGTCCTCAACATGTAGTCACATGGCTCTCTTAACCCTGAAGTATTACTTCTGCAAAGCTATCCAGGAGTCTCTCCCTTTTCAACAAAGGCCCAGGTTCTCAGGAAGGCCAGGCCTCCTCAGGATCCTGTCTCCTTCAATCTTTTGATTTTGGACTCCAATTAAATTTTTAGGCTTCCTTCATACTTGCCACATAATATACCCCCATCCTAGGAATAAAATCTTATTAAATTTAGAGGCTGGATCTGTATACAAAGGAATGTATTACCTAGACTGTTTCCACCATTAGCTAAGAATCCTGAGCTTCTTTTTAAAATTCTATGATATCATTAAATATGCAGAACTGAATTTTTCCTTTGCCATTACTCCATTCCATCCTATGTTTTAGCTCTTCATCCTCTTTCCCTAACTTATGGGATGCAACTAACATTTAACAAGTTGCCCTCACTAGAAATATAACCATTTGCTAGATTTCTCTTTTCCTTCACCACAGACCATATTTTTAATTAGGGATTTAATTTGAATTTACCCACTGAAGAACTGTGTATTGAACACTCTCTGTTCTAAGATCTGAGTTTGGACCTGGTTTTTCAAATTGGAATAAAATAGGCCAGCCCTCCATCCTCCATAATCCAGACCACTGCATTAATCTAGATACTTATCATTAAAAACAAAAGTTTTTAAAAATTTTTTATTACAAAAGTTTTAAATCTGCTCTTTCTGCTTTCATTCTCTCTCATTGTAATCTCTTCCATTAACATTAAAGTGTCTAAAATATTTTGCATTATGGAACATAACTATATTAAATTCTGACTCAGCTCAATTAAAACATACTGGAGAAATATGAAATTTTTTATAGCTGTTATTCACACTGAAATTTTCAGGGGCATATGTTGCTTCAGACTAGGTCCCAGTTTCAATCTCTTCTTTACATCATTATAGCCACATTTCTGAGCATTGTTGTCTAAGGATCAACGTGGGTAACATCCATTTCTGAATTAGTTACTATGGCCAGGGGAGGGAGTAAACAGCCTGAGAGCCATAGGTTATATTCTTATTCTGGATATGAAGCATGAATTCATTATTAGTAAAACAACGTTAATGAAATATGAGAGGAAATTAAGCCTTCAAAAGAAAATTGTAATGATTTTATTAGGAAAATAAAAAGAAAACGGAGGGTTAGACACTAGGCACTTGCTGTGATTGGAAAATGAGGTATCCCCCCTGAAAAGCTCACATAAGGTAACAGAACAATGTTCAGAGGTGGAATTAATCAATTAGACTATGAGAGGTATAATTGAATCAATGGATGAATCCAGTTGATGGATTTATAACTTGAGAGGACTACTGTACTGGGGGCAAATGCTGGCAGGTGGGGAGTGATGGAGAAAGTAGGTCACTAGGGGCATGTCTTTGGGGTTTATATTTTGTCCCTGGCAGTTTGATCTCTCTTTTTTCTTCTTGGCTACCATGAGCTGAGCAGCTTGCTTCTGCCACGTGCTTCTACCTTGATGTTCTATCTTACCTGAGACTCAGAACAAAGGAGTTCACAGACCATGGATGGAAACTCTAAAATCATGAGCTCAAAATAAACATTTCCTCTTCTAAGTTGTTCTTGTCAGCTCTTTCGGTCACAGTGATGCAGAGATGACTATCACAGCAAACACAAATCATAATGTCAAAAAGTGCCTGAGAAGCTAGCATGAGCCACCCCACTCCTAGTTTGACTTACAAGGTGTTGTGTAGTATTGTCCCCATCAAACTTGTTCGTCACTTTGTGCCACCTTTTTTGGGAACAATTTTACGTTCCATCAGCATCAAATTATAATCTGTCCTCTCAGTGCTCTTATCTGGTCCCCCATCTCCTCTCTGCTCTTCTTATTGTGTCTGGAAAGTGCCCTCCGACCTTCTCTCCAAGGAAATTTCCACTCTTAATGGGGAAAATCTCTTATTCAATAAAACCACTTTCTTGGTGAAATAGTTCTTGTCTCTCAGGCAGAATTTGCTGTCACCTATTCTCTGTCCTCAGTGACACCTTACACAGTACTCTATTTGTGCCCTAATTGTGTTTGGTAACTCTCTGTTTGAGTTCTGCCTTTTTCACTACAGATTGACCTGGAGGTAAAACGCTTCTTATTCAACATCCTATCTCTGGTTCCTAGTGTGATGTCTGAGAATTCTGGGTCTCAATAAACGTTTATTGATTTAATAACATTAAGAAAAAGGAAAGACTGAAGCACTCAAACTTTATCATACAGACTAAAATTATGGGAGACCTTGTCAGATATTTTGTGAAAAAAGATTCAATACTTGCAGAGAAAAAATAAAAAGGAAATTAATTGCATTATCTTGCCAGAAACCTTTAATTCTTGATTTCCTGTTTTTTTCTGCTATTTTCTAAAATTAGACATGACATATTTTCTGAATTGTGACAGCTTTTCCAGTAGCGATGATGAAAGTCTGTCTTTAAATAACTGCACAATAAATGGAAATCAACTTTCTTAATGGACTTCATGGAGTCTGAAGATTTATATCTTTGTTGGAACAATGGGATGATTGTGATCTGCCTCTTCACTGACTTGAAAAGTCATCAAGAAAAGAAGCTAAGACTCACAAATATCCCAACTTTCATGCACTGAGGGCCCCAGCTCTGGATATAGTGGAGAACAAGCCTGTGCATTTGCTTGTGCTGGAAGGTGGAAGAGAGGTGGTAGATAGGGTGGACAGAGCAACAGACACTGGGAGTATGAAAAGAGGATTTTCCATTTTGGTTTAAGTCTGTAAAAATTTGCTATTTATCTCTTTATACTATATTACATACTCTCAAAATTGCATGGACTAAATAGAGAACACCTGTTTCATTTCCCTAAACAAAACTTACAGCACATCTAAGAAACCAATGTCACATAGCAAATGAGTGGCAAAATTGAGCTGAACTCTCTGATTCCTGGCTGGATAACATGCATTCATGATTTATATTCAGAATATTTCCTAGAAGACTTTTTAGTGGCATACAATACAATCCACTTGAAAAATGTTAACAATATTGAAATACAGGATGTCAACTGAGGTATTTTATGTGTAAACGTTTTACCATCTATCATTGGGTAGTTAAGTTGAGCATTCCCTTCTTTGGGACTTCTCATGCTACTGAGAGTGGCTTAAGATGCTTTTCTGCTGAGTAGGAGAGGTTCAAATGAATAGGGCATTAAAGGTTCAAACAGAATTCATTCTACCCTCCCATTTCCCACTTTGTTTTTTGCATGTAAAATCAAATAAATTAGTAAAAGCAAAGATGGGATTAATTCTTTCTAGGTGACATGTTCCTTATAGTCTTGCCTTAAAATGATGTGGGCACATTCAAATGCAGCCAAGTGCATGCATTAAAGATAAGCAGAAATATTTATCTCAGTTTCTCCATCTGCACAAAATAATTCCCAAGCAGATGATGACTTAGGCTGCTCTATCTAGGAGTCAGTCAAAGCTGTGTGAGCATGAAGTCAGCAAACGGTGCTCATGAAAGACAGGTTGCTCCCTGCTCTGCCCACGCCCTTCATGTTCCTTAGTCTCATTGGTCTCTGATCACTGAATCTTCTATAATATTTATTTAAACACACCTTTCACTTACCTCTCTTATTTCTGAGTAATACACTCCCTTTTTCCTCTTCACTCTTCTGTTTTTCTCAATAGCTGAGAAAAAGATGTGTAGCCACTTCCAGATATATCAATGAATTGTATTTAATTTTTTATGATGACCTTTTTAACCTGTGAAAGTATCCAATGTTCTCATATTTCCTCTCATCACTCCCCTTTCCATTTATACTTCTGAACTTCCACTGCATCCCTAACTTCCTTGGGCAGGATCTTCAGCCCTCCACGCTCACTTTCCACCTCCTCTTTTTATGCATGCTCATTCTGTCTCAATATGAAATGCTCCATTTATTTCTCCATTTAAATGTCCAAAATCTATAAGGGAAGTCATCATAACTGCCTGACTATCTAATATACAGTTTTTAAAATTAATGTTTTGAACTTCCCTAATAAGTCAGTGTCTTAAAAACAACAAAATCAGAAAGAATGACCCCATTCATAAGTTATTTAATAACCTACCACTATAAGTCATTCTTCACAGGACTGAAAGAACAAATCCCACATTTGTTGTCCACAATTTCCATATCTAAGAAGGAAGAATGGGGGTGGACATCCAACCAGAAGGTTCTGAGTTTAAGTACCACCTTTAACATTCACTGAGTCAGATGTAGGTAAGTTATTTATTTGTTCTAATCCCTCATATGCTTCACTCTAAATCATGGAGAAATTTATCTATCTCACAATTTTTCAAAAGTGTCAAGTATTTTATTTTTAACACTTCCAAGTTTTACCAGTGGCTGTAAAAAGGGAAAAGAAAGACAAGTAATGATTCAAAAAAGTTTTAGCCATATTTTCCTTCTTTTGGAACATTAATTGTGAAAGGACTTCATTGATTCTTTCTAAAATTATTTCTAATATGGTACATTTTCTCCCTAGTGTACAATCTCAGCTCCCTTCCCCAGGTTCTTCATGAATGATTTAATAGAATAGTAGATGATAGAAATGTGTCTCTAGTTTTTCTTAAATTTATAACTTGCCTAATTATTTAATTGTGCCTATTATTTTATGGTTTAACTCTTTAGTGACAAATAGGTGAGTTTTTGATAGCTTCCACTTCTGATTTATGATTTATTTGATCAATTTATTTGATCAAACATTCTAATATCTCTGGCCACACAATTATAGATGGGGAGGTACAGCCTCAATCATTAAAAAGTCTCTGAACTTAGAGAGTTTTAAAATCATATCCCTCTTTCATTTAAGGACCAAGACGATGATCAGTATAGAACTAGATCTATTCTTCTAAGCATTATAGGTCTATAAAAAAATCTAAAGGGGTAATATTTTAACCTCTCTTTAAGAGAGTATTTTCAAAACTCTGAAGGAGGCTTTAAAAATGTGTTCAGATGTTTATAATTGTTTACAACTTCTACAAATACAGTTCATATAAGAACACTACACATATGTAAAAACAAATATATATGTATATGTATATACATATATATGTTATTGTCTGTGAAGCAATATGAATCTCCAGGAAAATAGTTTCTACCTTGAACAACAGGAACACATCTATCACCAACAGAAGTTTTCTCTTGTCTCTCTGAACCCTCTGAGTTTCACCTCACTAAACCCTGGGGAAACTTTTATTTATTCTGTCATTATAAATCAGTTTTCATTTTCTAGAAACCATGTAAGAAAAAGTGTGTAGTTATGATTTTTATAGAGTTTTGTATTAGTGAATTGGTATGGTAATTACAAATTTATAAATTATTTACAAAGCTAACAACATATTTTATTTTCTGACTCATTTCATTATATTCATATTGAACTCCGTGTATGATGTGACATGGATCAGCAGTGTATTCTGTTTTGTTGCTGAAAAGTATACCATTATATGAACCCACCGCAACATTATTTATCCATTACTTGTTGATAGACATTTGCATACTTCCATTTTTGTAGTAATTACTGTTCTTTCATTTCTTTTGAATAAATATTTCTAGACAATAATGCAGTTGTATGGCCAAAATTTTATAAACTGCCAGAGTACTGACTAAATTAGCTCTACCATTTTAAATTATTGGGAGCAGTCTATGAGTCTTCCCATTGCTCTTCATTTTCATTAGGAAAGATAAGTCACTTGTTACTTTCAAGATTCCAAAAGATACGCAGTGTTGTCTTGTGGTATTCACTTACATTTCCCTAATAACCAATATTTAAGCATATTTTATGTGCTAGTTTCCATCCATATATCTGCTTTGAGGAAGTGCTTTCTTAAAAGTTTTAGGTTATTTTTCTTTTATGTTTTAGAGGAGTAAAAGTTCATTTTGGCTCATGATTTTAGAGTTCTTCTTATTATTGTGGTTTCAATTCATTTTCTTAATATGGATAAAAGATCATTTAGCAAATAATTACCTCCAGAAGGTCTTTCAGTCTTGACCTTCTCATTTTCTTAACACTGTCTCTGAAGAACATAGTTTTTAGTTTTAAAGAAGTTTGATTTATCACTCGTTCTTTTATGGATCATAATTCAGTATCTTGTCTAAGGAATTTTCTCCCAAACCTAGATCTATGCTTTTATATAAAATTTTTACATTTTAGGAACATTTAGATCAATGTTTCATTTTGAGGTGATATGTATATGTGCTGCAAAAGTATGAATTAAGTCTTGCTGTTTTTCATTTGAATATTTAATTATTTGAAAACTATTTGCTGAAAAGACTATTCTTTCTGCACTGAATTGATATTGTGTTTATACTATATTAATTAGTCATATATGTGTCTATTTGTTAACTCTGTTTTCCACTAAATTATTTTTCAATTTTGAAAATAATTACATATTCTCTTGATTACTAAAGGTTTACAATAAGTTATGTTCTCCCAATTTGTTCATTTCAAAGATGGGTCTCTAGCTATCTTGTATTTTCATCTTACTTTCATAATCAGTTCATCAATTTATAAAGTTGTTTCCACTGAATCCAAAAGTCATTTCGGAAGTATTGATAATTTTACAATATTATTTCTTATAATCCCTGTACACATGTTGCACATATTTTGTCAGATTTATAGTTAAACCTAGCAAATTTTATATCATCATAGTTTAAAAATTTTTAACCGTAATTTGTTCTTGGATATTATTTAGAAATAAAATTTTTAGATATTGTTTTTTATCCTACAATCATGTTAAACTCAATTCTTAGCTATTCTATAATAACATTTTTGTAGGCTGAATTCAATTTCCAATTGTTGATTACTTTATCTAGGAATAAAATAGTTTTTATTTCTTCTTTCTCAAATTTTCATTTCTTTTTCTGGCTTTATCTAACTAATTATAACCTCATGCATGATGTTAAGGAAACATGGCAAGAGAGGGCCTCTTTGTCTTGTTTCTGTTCCTAAGAAGAAAGCATTGTGTTTTGCACTCTTAAGTATAATGTAAACCATCAGTTATGAAAGATATACTTCAGTGAGCAAAAGTCTTTCTTTAATTCCTAGTTTATTAAGAATTTTGATTATGAAATGATGTTAGATATGGTGAAAGGCTCTTTTGCACACATTTACTTGATCATATGATTTTTCTTTTTAGTCTATTAATATTGAAAATTACATTTATTAGGCTTTTGATGTTGAAAAATTCACATCTCTGGGATTAAATCTACTTGGAATTTACAGATTATTTTATGTGTTGTGATATATGATCATTGCATCTGTATTCACATGGAGCATTTGTCTATAATTTTTTTTTCTTGTAAGAGTTTTTTCTGTTTTCCTATCAAAATAATGCCAGACTTACAGAACAAATTTGCTACTATTACTGCCTATTCAATTTTCTGGAAGATTATAGGTAAAATTATTACTGTTTTTCTAAGTGTTCATAGAAATTACAAATGAACCATATTGCATGGAGATTTCTTGGTATGTGGATTTATAACAAATTTAAATTGCTTGACGGACATTGACTATTCATGCTATGTATTTCTTCTTAAATGTGTATGTTGGTTAATTATATCAATCCAATGGATCATCAGGTACATAGATACTGAACAAATATTTTTCTGTATGTTTCTGTTAGAGATTAGCATTCAAACTGGAAGAATAGGCAAAACAGATTGCCCTCTCTTATGTGCATGGGCTTCATGATCAGCAAGCCTGACACTTCCAAAAGTAAGAGCATTCCTCCTGCTGACAGCCATTTAACTGGGTTGTAGGCTTGTTCCGACTTTTGGACTCACACTGATCCATCACCTCTTCCTGAATCTTATGTCTGCTGGTTTGGGGGCAGCAACTCTGGCATTATACATTGGTTGTCCTGTGTTGCTAGCTTTCCAACTTATCTTCAGATCCCCTGGTTTGCCAGCCTACACAATCACATAAGCCAATTTCTTACAATCAATATATACACACACCCTCTGACGGTTCTTTTCTATGGAGAACCTTGACTAATACATTGAACTTTGGTAGTTCATATCTTTTCAGGAATGTGTCCAAGTCATATAAGTTGTCAAATTAACTTACATGATGTTGTTTAAGATGTTTCTTTACCATATTTTTATGTCTATACAGTCTGATAATGTTACATTTCTCATCTCCAGTGTTAGTACTTTATGTCTTCTGTCAATTGTTTTCAGGAAGGTTAATGATGTTCCTCTCAGATCTAGTAGTAGGACATATACTATTCTCTGACATATGATTGTAATTTGAAAATACAGAATATTTTTAGCTATAAAAACATTTGTAAACTTTTTTCCCCTCAACAGAAGTTTTCTATCAGGATTCCAGCTTCCAGTTTTCTGAAAAAAGTATATTTTGCAAAAGTCATACTATATATATATATATGTATATATATATATATATATATATACTCTTTAGTGAAATATTCCAAATTCTTTAAATTTTTCCTTACTTATTTTCACTTTAAGGACATGCATTTATGGATAACTCAATGTATGTATTTAATGTGTAATTATTAAACCAGGATAGTTAGCATTTCCATTTCTTCAAATACTTCTTTTAAATTTTTTATTAACAAATAGCAATTGCACATATGTATGAGATACTGTGTGATATTTTAATACATGTATACAATGTGTACTGCCAGATTCTATTTTTGAAACTTTGAGTTGTATTTCTTCAGCATTTCATAAGGTTCTTTGTTGGCATACAACTCATTGCACTGATTTGAGTCACAAACATTACATAATTTTGTTCTTAAAGAATAGAAAGTTTTTAAGACCAAGAAATATTTTCCTATCTAATTCGATAACCAAATGTGGCCATCTTGACACCATTAGAAACATTAAAGGTGACCACTTCTCAAGAGCACTAGCTGGGAAAGCATAAGATGAGGTTAAAGAGTGGGGGGTGTCAGCAAGTGAAAGGAACACATTGTACTCACACTTTTTATACTATGTGGGCTGTGAGCTTCAAGAGCTTCCATGACCAATGTTGTAGTAACTGCCATTAGCACTACGTATTCATGGTATTTTAGTTGGAAATAAGTTACTTGGTTTATAAGCTCACTGAGGTGCTAAAATTTTTTTCTACCACATGACTTCAGAGTTTTCAGTCCAAATAATACATTTAGATCATTCATTTGAACTAGTTCTCTCAATCTTTCCATCCTTTGACTTCATTTTCCTTTATTCTTGTCTTTCAAGTCATCTTTTAGAATCCAAGAGGTTTGGGGAAATGTTTCTTGCAAGATAAAAGGGAGTAACTTGTGTAAAGTTACTTTATTACCTTATAACTATTCCTGGAATCTCCTGTGTGCTAGGAGAATTTTTATGACTTACCTATAACCTCCAAATTCTTTTATCAAATTGGTAGGATGTGTTTATGTTAGTGTGACTTAAAAAGTAATTCCTAGTTCAAAATATGGAAATACATGTGAAACAATGGGAGGGTCCTTTAGGGATTCTTGATTTGCATTTACTTTATATTGAGCCATATGTGATGTAGTCCAGAATCAGGATGTGAAAACAAAACTCAGAGACAGCACTATCCAGAAAATAACTGAAAGATGAAGGGTAACAGTGTGAGGATGGCTTGAATGAAAGAAAATCAGATAGTTGGAAACAGTGCTTCAAATGGCTAAGAAACTAGTCAAGTGGTTCATTACTTGAAATTTGCCACAAATATAAATTCTGACAAAAGGGGAACTGACTGAGGTCTTAGGTCACTGGTAAGACTAATTATTGAACTAATTGTTGTGACCTCAGTGAAAATCTTTATTAATGGATAAACTATGCAAACCTAGATATGTAAGGCCAAAACAACAAACAAACAAACAAACAAAAACCTATGGCATTTAAGTCTGCAGTGTGATAACAAAGGGTAATCGGCATTTATCCCCCAGGTACAGCTAAGTTCCTCAAAATAGAAAATCATTTTCAAGTTTCATAAGTTCTAATGCGCTTCACCAAGGAACATGTATATTATAGAATTGCTTTGATCATGTTTTATATCTGTGGCCCAGAGTGATCAGCAGAATGAATATGTTCATGAGTGTCCTCGATATTCAAAAATACAGAATATTTAATATAAAGTCGTTTTTTTTGTAATTATTCCAATTATAGAAAACCATTAAAAGTATAGTTTCTCTATTAAACTTTGTCTAATAATAGTTAATGATTCTCCAAAATACTAAAAAACACAACTAGTAATAAAATGCTGTAATAACTTTAATTTATAGAGTACCTACCACATATCAAATATTATAAACACATTATCTTTGTTTCTAAAGCCAACTTCACAAATATAATGTCTGTCTTACAAATGTGACAACTGAAGTTTATATAATTTTAACAACAAGCCCTAGATCACATATTAAAAAAAATCTATAATCATTTTCATGATGATTAATTATATAAGAAGTATTTTAGTTGTATTATTAATGTATCCTTCTGCTACACTTGAGACTCTGATTTAAGAGTACTACCTTGTCTGCTATAGAAAGTCTGTACTTGGAACAAAAGAATATGTAAGTATTTCTGCATACCAGACTTCAGAAGTTTGAGATGGTTGAATAACAATTGGCTAAGCAAACTCTGCTACATTTACATGAATGTTCTACTGTACATATATTTCTTAAATATAAACATGGATACTGTCACTTTAGCTCAAAGTGATTTGGGAATTTCCCCTTCAAATTTGTTTTCAAAGTTGATATTGAGTTGTGTTCATAAGAGTTTTCTCTGCTCTCTTATGTATTTATCACTTGAAGGTAAATTTGGTTTCAATGTCCCACAAAACATCATTCATAGTTAATGCTAGATGTTATAGTGAGTGATCAATGTAAGAAATGCATTGAAAATGAAGGATGTAATAAAGATGGAAAAAGTAATACTTTGTTACTATTGCTCTGAAGTATAGTTTAAGGTCTGGTATTGTGATACCTCCTGCTTCACTCTTCCTGCTAAGGATTTCTTCGACTATTCTGTGTGGACACTGTTCCCTGGAAGGAGACCTACATGGCCTTCTGTCAAAAGACATTGGCGCCAAACAGGATCCTCAGGGACTAGGGCTCAATACTCTTTTCCTGTGCTCTGTGAACAAGGTGTTCTTCTGTGGGCTGTGAGACAGGTCTTCTGTGTTCTGAGAAGTTGTCACCTTCTGTTTTCACATGGTCATACTCTGTCATATAGACTAGACTGGCTAGTAACTGCTTACACAAGTCTTGACCTTTAAGATGTATGGTTAGCTTAACTGCAAGCATATAAAAGACAGTATTACATGCAATAGAGACAGAGTAGCTTCCTATGTGACAAGCGCTCCATCTCTCTCAAATAAAGCTCTTCATCTCAGATTTTGCTGTGTGCTCTGAGTTCCTTAGTTCCTCAAAGGTTGTTGTTCAGGTTATGGCCTCCGGTGTTGCAGTCCCGTGCAACAATTCTGGGTCTCTTATTCTTCCAAGTGAATTTCATGATTGCTTTCTCTATTTCTATGAGATATGTAATAAAATGGCATGATATTGGCACCAAAACAGGTAGACCAATGGTATAGAATAGAAGACACAGAGAAAAACCCACATCAATACAGTTATCTCATCCTAGACAAAGGTGCCAGAAACATACGAAGGAAAAAGATAGCATCTTTAACAAATGGTGCTGGGAAAACTGGAAATCCATATGCCGTAAAATGAAATTAAACCCCTATCTCTCACCCTGTACAAAACTCAACTCAAGATGGATCAAGGATCTAGGAATAAGACTAGAGACCCTGTACCAAAAGGAAGAAAAAGTAGGCCTGAATCTTCATCATGTTGACTTAGGACCAGACTTCTTTAATGAGACTCCCAAAGTGCAAGAAATAAAAGCAAGAATCCATAAATGGGAAGGATTCAAACTAAAAAACTTTTTCTCAGCAAAGGAAACAATCAACAAGGTAAAGAGAGAGCCTACAGAGTGGGAGAAAATCTTTACCATACCCCCTTCAGATAGGAGCACTAATCTCCAGAATTTATAAAGAACTCAAAAAACTGATCACCCAAAATACAAATAACCCAATCACTCAGTGGCTAAGGAACTGAGTAGACACTTCACAGAAGATCTACAAGTGATAAACAAATATATTAAAAAACGCAGTAATTAGAGGAATGCAAATCAAAACTACCCTAAGATTTCATCTCATGCCAATTAGAATGGTTATTGTCAAGAATACAAGTAATAATAGGTGTTGGTGAGAATATGGGGAAAAAAGTTCACTCATACATTGTTGGTAGGAATGCAAATTGGTGCGGCCACCCTAGAAACCAGTATGAAGATTCCTTAGAAAATCTGGAATGGACTCACCATTTGGTCCACTCCTCGGTTTGGACCTAAAGGAATTAAAATCAGCATTCTACAGTGACACAGCCACATGGATATTTATAGAAGCTCAATTCACAATAGCTAGATTGTGAAACCAATCTAGACACCCTTCAATGTATGAATGGATAAAGACACTGTGGTATATATACATGATGAAATATTACTCAACCATAAAGAATAATAAAATTATGGCATTTGCAGGTAAATGGATGGAGTTGGAGTAAATCATGCTAAATGAAATAAGCCAATCTCAAAAAATCAAAGCCAAATGTTTTCTCTGATGAGTGGATGCTGATACATTACGAGGGTTGAGGGAAAATGGGGTAGGGAAGAGTGGAGAAATGTTGGATTGTGTAGAAGGAAATGAGGAGAGGGGAGGAGATGAGGGGAAGAAAAGATGGTGAAATGAGACAAATATCATTACCCCACATGTTTGATTACATGAATGGTGTGACTCTACACTGTAAATAACCAGATAAATGAAAAGTTGTACTCCATTTGTGTCCAATGAATCAAAATGCATTCTGCTATCATGTATAACTAAATAGAACAAACAATAAAAACAATACTTTGCTATGTATTTCTAGCATTGTGTTTAAAGCATCCTGAAGGGTTCTAAAAAGGAATTACACTCAGGACCTTCAAGTGGATTACTTGAATGTAGTCCATATTCAATTGGGTGTTTTTTAAAATGGAATCTTTGTTTTAAAACCAAATCAAGTGATTGCTGGTTAGATTCCAAATGTTTGATATACAGAGATTTAGAATACATAGTTGTGAATGTCAAGTATATTTTATTCCATTTTTTGCAACAGCACATTGAATACTTAACAAAAAGGGATTGAAAACTTCCCTGTGTTTTGACATCATGACATATTTTGGCAAAGGCCAGTTAGTAATAGATGTTAAATAAATAGTACCAACTTAGTAGCAGCAGCATAATGTAGAGTATGAACAAAGCTACACAACATGGCCTTTTTGAGATACTTATAGTAGGCAGAATTCTAAGTTGCACCCCATTGTCTTTGTCTCCTCTTGTTTTATTCTGGTAAGTGTTGCTAAGATACATAGCAAAATTAATTTTCATATGTAGTTAAATTTACTAATTTATTGACCTTAACATAGGGAGACTACGTGAGTGAGCCTAACTGTGTGACTCCTTTAGAAGCAGGGCATTTTCTCTAATTGATAATAGGGGAAGAAGTCAGGGATAAGGAAGTAATTCAATATGAGGAAAAGTTTTCTTGACTGAGATGAAGGGGAACACAGAAAAAGTCCTCTAGAAATAGACACTAGGGGCTGGGGATACAGCTCAGTTGGTAGAGTGCCTGCCTCACAATCACAAGGCCCTGGGTTCAATCCCCAGCCCAGAAAGAAAAAAAAATAGACACTAGTCCCAAGAATTGAATTCTACCCATCTGAATAATCTTAAAAGAATATTCTTACTCAGAACATCAAACTAAGGATCCAGTCCAGCCCATATCTTGACTTTGGTCTTGTGGGACCCTAAGCAGAAAATCAGGTGAGTCTACCTCAAATTTTGAAGTAAAACTTGTGAGAAAGTAAATGAGCATTGCTTTAAACTGCTGGATTGTGGTAATTTGTTATACAGCTCTCTCTAAAAACATGGTAAAAGTTGTTTGATGGACATTCCCTTAGAGTGCTCTACGCTGACACTGAACGGAAAGCCAGATGAAGTACTCTCCAGGTTCAGCTTATTTTTTTCTCAAGATCTTGAATTTTTTTTTATGATTCGCAAGTGAATGCAGACATGTATGAAATGTAGCAGAAGCACTGTACCCAAGTACATGAATGTATGATGGAAACAAAATTAGAAGCACCTATTTAAATGTCAGTTTCTTCTAAAATCCCAGCATTAGGTGAAGCAACTGTCTCCATCCAGCTGTGATTTAATTCACCTTAAAAATTTGCAGAGTTACTGACTATATTACACCTTATTCTGTGTTATCAATACAAGATTAAATAGAACAGAGTGAAAATAATGTGCCAGGAAAAGGACAAATAAGGTAAAAGGATCTGGGTTAAAAATATGGGAAAATGCAGAAAACCATGATTCAGAGTAAACAGCATGAGGAAAAACAGGACCCAATTAGCAAGAAGATTGTCTTTTGAAGTATGCTACTTGTCAATTACTAAGGCATGGCTAATTCTCACACTGTTGGGATATCTATGTCTTTGATACTTATTGATCCATACCTTGTATGTTAGAAATCTGAATATTATTCCAAATAATTTCTAAGTCTGTGGAATTCTCTACTTCTGTTTCTGATAACCTTCTAATAATGGTTTTGCTTTGCCTTTTGCAGATCCTATCTCCTTTCCTGTTCAAATTGCTGAGGTAGATATTGTTTTTCTTTCTTCTAATAGTATTCCCATAAGTTCAGTGTGGAGCAAAGGAGCATTACTACTTCTCAGCATCTGAAAAGGATCTGTGTGATATAGACAACTGAAAATTGATTCAGTTATCTTTAATTTTAAGAGATCTTAGACTTATTTCCTGTAGAAGTTTGACCTACGGTCTTGTAATTTAATTTCTCTCTACTTTTATTACCACTTTTTTCCAAGTTAATATTTTACACATTTGTTATCTAAAATGTATTAAATATTGTGCTGTGTCATCCCTAGATTATCAAGGTACAACCATTGAATTTTGATTCATAACTAATATATTCAAAAGGGAATCCCTTTTTGGGAAGTCTTGAAGCAAGCAAAGCTAGCAGAAACAGAGATTGATAAGAGGCTCAAGGTAACTTTCTGGAAAGATGGAAATGGTTTGTAAGTGGATATGAGTCTGAATTATATGGTGATATGCACTTATCAAAATTCATGTAACTCTGTAGATAAGATAAATTTGGATATTTTGTTACGTGTATATCTTTCCCCAATAAGTTATGAAAAAGATTTGCAGTAAGAGGAAGAAAAGAGGAAAGATGGAACAGATAGAGGAAGAGAGAAAAAATACTTAAACATAGTAAGAATCCAATTCACTGGGAGTTTTTGTGAAGTCTTCATGACCAAACCAAAATCTGAGTTGAGAACTAAGAACAGGAGAAAATAAGACAGATATCGTTAGGGAGATGTAATAATAAAATCAAAATATGAATAACATGATGTGGAAGAACTGAGAAAAGAGTAAGTTTGTTGTGTTTGGAGCATGGATAAATGTTGGGGTACAGGAATAAACAGGAACAATTGTGTGGAGGCTCTTGAAATTTAGACTAAGAAATGTAAAATAATAGCTGAATTCAATAGCTGAAAATTATTGAAAGTTTACAAGTATTAACATCTTACCTGAAAATATGTTTGAGTACTTATTACACAAAGTCCATTGTTGACAAAATTAATGAAAGGAATGGAATTTTTTATATGTAGGAGGAAAGCAGACATCAATCATGTGAATGGTAATGAAAGAGAATGTGTGGATAGTAAGTTATAATAATTCAAATTCTTACAGTAAAGACAGAATGCTGTGCATCATCCTAAACACTACATTTGTTAAATGATTTTCACTTCACAATATCTTATTAAATTAACAGTATTTCCATTTTCAAAAGGAGAAAATGCTGGCACAAAGAGGTTAAGCCCCTTGCCCAGTTCACATGTTTGGTTCATAGTTTCTGTAGCCTCTGAGCCCAGAGAGCAGAAGCACAAACGTTTCTCCCAATAAAGATTTACCTACATCCACCAAGCATGAAGGGACATAGACTAATCCCTACTAAAGAACAAAAAATAAAAAATAAAAAATAAGAAACAACACATTTAGGAGGAATTTTGATGATTTTCACTTGGGAGTTCTGTTGAAGTTAATGTATGAGAATAAGGACTCTCAGGTTCCCTCAAAAAGTGCTCTATGCTGACAATTTGGAAGCTGTCAATAGAGTATGTATCAATGTATCACTGTCAGTAGATTTTGTACCTATGTATGAAAAGTGGTGCACAGGGAAAGATTGGAAAACAATCCACCTCCAAGCCACTTCATACTGTCTCTGAGTGTTCAAAGAAAGGGTGGAAATAAATGTACTGGAGACATTTTTAGACTTATTGGTCATTTTGTTCACCTCTCACGGGTCTGAGAATGTAAACAAACCTGAAAGGGACCTAGGTGAATAGTACATTTGAGTGTTCCGAAGTGAGTTTGAGGCCACATTGGGTTATCTTTGTGTTTCAGGTAGTTTTAGAAATAAAAGTTTGTGTGACTGTTGAGTAGGTCAGAGGAGATCCATGTCCATTAGGTGATCTTTTCTTGTGTTACTTTAGATTATTTCAAGGATGCTGCATTAGAGTAGTAGATATGGAAAATTTACCTGTATGCTTTTAATCAATGGACCTTTTGAGAATTCTGATAAAGGTAGAAATTCAAACACTCATGTCATCCACTTTATCCATTTCATTGTACTTCTGCACTTTCAGCCACTGAAAAAAATATAGCACTGTTAACATAATCATAAAAATACACTTGTGCAGTTAAAAATGGATTCTAGATGTACATGAATGCCGTCTTTTATCATTTAATCATTTTCTAAAATGTAGCTAGTATTGAAATCTAGCATCCCTTTAAATGAGAATTATTTTAAAATAGGAAAATTTAGGATGAACTCACAGGGACTGAATGAAGGTTATTGAAAGTAGGAATGCATATCTAATTTCAGTTGCCTCTCTTGCATGTTTATTAAGAACCATGTCAATTAAATGGATCACTCTGAAATATGTGACATGCAAATAAAAAAATGAACTAAAATAGCAGGGAGAATTATAGGCAGGAGGATACAACATTTAAATATAACCCTGACATTTCTGTTTTAATAGTTATCTGAGCTGTTGAGGTTTCCAGAAAGCAACCCACAGACCTTTGTCCATACCTCTCATGTTATGCCCAGTCAAGAAAGTGTTGGACTCCTTTTAAAAGTTATGGGTCATTCTTCTCAGATTTTTTTATCAAACAGCTTTTTCTTAATGCCAAGTTTTATTGGATTCTCTCTGGTAGGATCTCCTCATCATCTCATTTAAATGAGAACAAGTTACCAACAGGTAGTTGCTCTGTAGTCTCAGGTTTTTGAAACACCCAGAAAGAAGGCAGCCCATTTGAAGGGACTGTGCTTCACATTAGCTATGTGTCCACATTTAATCCAGTCAAGAAGACTGACTGATTTTATTTTTTCATCTACAAGATGGGACTGGTGTCACATCTGCCTCCCCAGATTGTTTCATAGGTCAACTAAGCCTTCCATATTTCAAAGGTGTGGTTGTAGGAACTGAGGTTACATGGTGAATGAGAGGGGACAAAAAGCTGTGTCCCTCTTAAGCTTATATTGTAGTGGATAAAAAAAGAAGGTGAACAATTATCTACCTGAATTATATCTATTAAACACATATTATTCAATACAAAACATCTCTATCATGATACACATCATTATTATTTTTCCTCTGAAGAGAGACTTCACCCCACCCTCCATAATTTAGACTCAGCAAAGCCTCTCCTGGGATAGGCATGGATGCTTGCAGTATCTTGGTGTTATCCAAGAGTTCCCATGTCTGTCCATGGTTAAGCAGCTTGTGGATGAATCTACTGAAGTTATCTGCTTCTCAGATCTGGGTTGTCCTGTCTCCATCAAGCTCCTAGACAAATGAAGAGGTAACCCTCCATATTTGATGTGGTCCTCACATCATCACAGGCACTTAACAAGTATTAACAAATGAGGGAATGAAGAGGATCTGCCATAACAGTTATCCTACAGAATATTCAGTGGTGGTGGTAGAAAGGGGAGGTGATTCTAATCATGTATCTAAGTATAACTGCAGCTGCTGAAAGATCAGTCCAGGAATGTGATTTGTAAGACAAGTCTAGGCAAGAGACCCTGTTTATGCTCTTCTCGTTTTCAGACAGACTGAGTGCAGTTGGCAAGCACAAGCATGGAATGTGATATCCCAGAGGCATCAAAATTGTGCATCCAGGCAGTTTCACACAAGCATTCAGCAGTCAGCAGACTGCCCTGTCTATTTTCATGAGCAAATGCAGGGTTCTCTAGGCAGTTTATAGAGATCTTTGTATTCATATGCCCCAAAATGTGTCATAATGAGAACACACTGGCCCAGATCCAAAGTCTAATGAGGTTCTTTCTTCACTTAGCTATTTTCTCCTTAACAATTAAGAAATTTATTGTATTTATGTCTATTCTCATACAACATGGAGTTAATTTTGTGCATTTGTTTTTTTATCTTTTGTTCATGCTTAAACTATCCTATTTTTATTTCAGCACATGGACTGCCATTTGGAATGAATCACTACTGATAGAGTCATGTGTTAATGTGAATTTGATATCACAGTTTCATCAGTTTAAGGTCATGTTTTGCTTATAAAGCAAATTGTTCTCATCACTCCTTTCTTTCCTTCTGTTGTCCTGTGGGGACTCCTGTTTTTCCATTTACTCATTAGTTCCCAAAGTCATGTTAGTCACATCCTGACTAATGAGAGGATATTCTCATTACTTACAGACCTCTCTGGGGTATAATGTCTTCTGTTCTAATTGGCCACTTCCCACTTTTTCCTCTCTCTTTGGTTGAGTTGCCTCCTGAAGGTCCTGAACAAGGTCCCCCAGACTACTACCATTTTCCTGTGTATTACTTTGTCCCAATGTAGTCACAATATTTGATTTTTAAATACCAATAACAGCTGAACAGAGAGTAAATTATGGTGAGATATTATTACTGGTTTAGATATAAGCAAAGAGAAATACAGCACCAGAGGAGTAACTTGCAATTTCTAGTTAAGTTCACAGGTCTGACCCTTTTCCCCTAGAGATCCTATCGCAAATATGGCTGTTTATAAATTTTGTCACTTTGTCACCCATCTCTAGTAGCAATGTCAGAGACAATGCTTTATGGGACAGTGTCTCCCTGCCTGCTTTCTAAGGCCACTTTCCTCAATCCTCATGTTTTGGTCCCTGATCTTTTCCTGGATGCCATGAGTAACTGCAAATATTCACTTTTTGCAGAGAAACCCTATAATAATTCTCAAGAATTAAGTATTGTCTAAAAATCCTAATGGCAACTAATTACTTTTCAGTAAAGCAAGTCAACAGTAGGGTCTTTTAGGACTTTCAGCTTTATGTGTCACTTAATGCACAGTGTAGGAGGATAATATTGACAGCCCAAACCTGTTTGAGATTGATGAGACCAAGTTTCTTTCTTTATTTCATTGTTCTTTATTTATTATACACCTACATATTTTTTTCTGCATGTTTTCCCACTCTTAGCCTTCATCTCTTAAATATTTTATATATTTAATAACACTGCCTTCCCATATCAATTGTGAAAAGTAACAGGGAAACTATAATCTACAGTCTCCTTAAGAAAAGTATCTTCAACAGATGAATGGAAAAAGGAAATGTGGTATATGTATACAATGCAATATTACTCAGCAGTAAAAAAGAAGCACTTTCTGACTTTTGCTGGTAAATGGATGGATCTGGAGACTATCATGCTAAGTGAAATAATCCAATCTCCAACAATCAAAGGTCAAATGTTATCTCTGATATGTGAATACTTACACAGAAGGGCAGAGACGAAGGAATAGAACTTCAGTGGATTATACAAAGAATAATGAAGGGAAGGAATGGGGATAGGCATAGGAAAGACAGTAAAATGAATTGGATATAACTTTTCTATGTTCATGTATGAACATATGACCAGTGAAACTCCACATCTTGTACAAAAGACCCTAATTAGAATAAGTTATACTCTGTATATGTATAATGTGTCAAAGTACAGTCTAATCTAATGTCATTCTTTTTATTCTAAAAATAATTTTTAAAAAAGAAAAAAAAAAAAACTTCACTACTTCACAATAAATAATAAAAGGGAAAAGATGCCCCAGAATTGTACTCCTCTCTTGTCATTGCCATTCAACCTTCTATTGGAATGATTACGTAAGGAAAGAAAAGGAAGAAGCATACTGATTAAAAAAGAAGAAAAAAAAAATCTCTTTTGTAAGTGTCATGATTGTTTATGTAGATGATATAAAAAAGTCTACAATAGAGCTCTAAGAGATAACAATTGAGCAAGATCGCAAGACAGAACAGTATAATTAAATCAGTTTCATTTCTGTATATTAATTAATCCCTTACTGTTTCAATAAAATAGTACCATTTCTATTAGTACCAATAATCTTTTGGTATGAGTCTAATAAATATTTAAAGGATGTGTTTGGAAAAATTGTAAACGTCTGATAAAACTAAAAATACGGCTGAAAAAGTGAGAGTGATACCATGATACGCATGCATGATATGCATGGTATCACTCTCACTTTTTCAGCCGTATTTTTAGTTTTAAGTGTGACGATTAAGACATTGATTCTTCCCAAGTTTACTGTGATCTCAGTTAAAATTATATCAACATTTTTGTAAATATCAATACTCTCATCTTAAATTTATGTGAAAAGGAGCTAGAACAGTCAAAATAACTTAGAAAAGAAGAGCAATGCTGGAGGATTTATTCTGCTTGAAATCAAGGATCACTAAATGATGCAGCAGTCGACACAGCTTAGAAGGCTGGACGTGGTGGTGCACACCTATAACCCCAGTGACTTGGGAGGTTGAGGCAGAAAGATTACAAGGTTGAAGCCAACCTCAGCAACTTAGCAAAGTTATAGCAACTTAGTGAGACTCTGTCTTAAAATAATAAGTGAAAATGGCTGGGAATGTATTAAAGGACCAGTATCCCCCTAAAAAACAACAACAATAACAAAAGACAACCCCAAACAGTGTAAATATAGTGAAAGGACAGACATATAGATCAATAAAACAGAAGAAAAATCCTAGGAAAAAACTCACACACATAATTTGCCATATAATTTTGACAAATGTACAGAGGTAATGCAATGGAGAAAAATATTAATATTTTTTAAGCAAAGTGTGTTGGGGTAATATATATCAATATATGAAAGCATAAGCTTTGTATAAATATTAATTCAAAACCAATCATAAATCTACATATAAGATATAAATGTATAAACCCCCTTGTATCCATTAGAATTTATATTGTATCAAATATAAATACACACACAAAAAGAAAACCAGAATAAAAACCAAAATCATAGAAGAAAATAATACTGTTAAGAATATTGAGAAATTAAAAACCTCATGAACTGTTGGTGGAAATGTGGAATTGTGCAGGCATAATGGAAAACAATGTGGTTGTTCCCAAACAAATGAAAATGGAATTTCCGTAGAGTCCAGAAATTCTGCCAAAAGAATTGAAATCATAAAGAGATCCCTAGAATAAAGGAACCCAGGGGTGGGATAAAGGGAGGGAGGTGGGAAGTGGCGGGGAGTGATGTTGGCTAAATTATATTGTAGTATTTTGTGCATGGATGAATATGCAACAACAAATTCCATCTTTACGTAAAACTACAATGCACAATAAAAAATTTTGAAAGAGGAAAAAAGATGAAATCAGGTCTCAAAGATGTATTTCTATTCCCATGCTCATAGAAGCATTACTCTGAAATAGACAAAAGTTAGAAACCACTTAGTGTCCTTGGACAGGTGAATACATAAGCAAAATTTAATGCATGCACAGATTGCAAGGCTTTTCAGTATGAGAAAAGAAGGGTGTTCTGACACATCCTATCACATGGTAAAACCCTGATATTTTTCTGAGTGACATAAGACATTCATAACATTGTATGTACTACAAGACTTCACTTATATGGAGGATGTCGCTTAGTCACATTCCTAGAGACAGAAAGTAAAATGGTGATTGATAAGGACTTGGAGGAGGTGAGGAGGGTAAATTATAGTTTAATAGATACAAAGTTTCAGTTTTGCAAATAATTTTTTCTGGGGATTGATGATGGTGATGAGGTGAATGTAAAATATTGTCACTGAATTATACACTTAGAAATGATTACAATGCTGAGTTTTACATTATGTTTTTCATCATTATTAATAAAATTTATAAAGCTAAAGCTATGAAAATTCTTGAGGAACACACAAGAGAACATTTTTGTGACCATGGGTTAAGTATAATATTTTTAGATATGATGCCAAGAGCAAAGTGTATGTAAAAAGAAGGTAGTTGGGTTTCTTCAACATTAAAAAACGTTGTTATGTGTAACACATGCTGAGAGAATATTTTCTCCTGTTTTGTGAGACAATATCTTTATCTCATAACTGACAAAGGAAATATATGAAGAATATTTAAAGAATTCTCAAAAACTAAATTAAAAGAAAAGCCAATATAAAATGGGCAAAAAATAAAAAATAAAGAGACGCAAACAGTAGTCAACATGAAAACATGTCTAATATCAGCGCCAAGTGTACTGATGCCCAGCAACTGGAATTTTCACACATTATTTGTAGAAATAATAAAAATGATACAGCCATCTTGAAAAGCAAGTTTGAGATTTACAATATAAAATAGTATATTTATTTCTGAGTGCTGCAGTCTAAATTACCACAACCATAGCAACATGAAACAAGATCTCATTACTAAGTCATAGTTCTCATAGTTCGGCATCTGAAATTCAGGTAGGTGGGTCTCTGTTCTTTGATTAGGCTCTCAAAAGGCTAAAAATTGAAGTGTTGGATTGGGTGAGAATTTTTAACTGCATCTCTGGGAAATAAAATTGTAGGTTAATTAAGCTTATTGTCATAATCATGTGTGTGTGTGTGTGTGTGTGTGTGTGTGTGTTCACGCGTGTGTGTTTGTAAGACTGAGATCCCAATCAAGGAACTCTATTAGCAACATAAATAGGCCCCTTCCACCTTTCAACTGATGACTTATGAAGTTTCCCTCACACTTCAAATCTCCCTTACTTCTTCTGATGCCCACCAGATAGGCAAAATCAGCTTCTAAGAGACTTGTAGACTGACTCTACTGATAATAGTGCTTGGAGCTTTCCAAACATCCATGGGCTAGAGATCCCACTTTCTCTAATTTGCTATCGTACATGACCTGGGATGAATGTGTTGGACATGAGGTAATGATGATAAATAGGGAATGTGTAGTGTTATAGTCAGCTTTTTCATCACTGACCAAAATACCTGTTAAGAACAGTTAGAGGATTAAAAGTCAGAGGTGCATTCCATTGTTGGCTGACTCCATAGCTCTGGGCCCAAGATGAGACAGAACATCATGACAGAAGGATAAGGCAGAGGAAAGCAGCTCAGAATGGCAGCCAGGAAGCAGAGAAAGCCCTACTCACTAGAGATAAAATGTAAAACCCCAAAGGCATGCCTCCAGTGACTTATCTCCTTCAGCCACACGCTACCGTCATACATTTACCACCCAGTTAATCCATATCAGTGGATTAATACTCTGATTAATCTATAACTCTCATAATATTGTCACTTCACCTGTGAATGTTCTTCCCTTATCTCACCCACAAGTTTTTGGGGAGATACCTCACATCTAAACCATAACAAAAATGGAAGAAAGAGGATCAGTAAAGACTTAAATATTGAATATCACAGGTGGAAGTTCTTAAAAATAACATTCAGAAGACCTCACCAATTTTATACATACAAACTTTCTGAGGGCAAGGTAGGGGCCATGTATGAGGTCCCTTGTTCCCAGCCCCAGGCAAAGGAATACTGTCAACACAGGATAGTAGAAGCAAAACCTTCTGCCCTGGAGGAGGTTCAGGAGAAATGCTAGAGCCCAGGGTGCTACATGGGTACAAAACAGTTATCTGGTAGTGTTGCTTAGGAGGAAAAATATTCTCTCCTGCCCAAGGCACGTACAAGTACACACACAAAACAAACAAACACCCATATGTACACACATCCCCTGGTCCCATAAGATGCAAGGCGAAGTCTGCTCCTGAGAACAGAAGGGCAGGAATGGTGAGAAAGCTCCACATTCAAGACCCATTAAAAAGACTCCTAAGATTAGAGATGGACAAAGAATACAGAAAAGCACCTGCTACCCCTAAACAAATAGGAACAATGATACCCTCTTTGTGTAAGGGACTTGAATTACTAGAGAAAACTGGAGGTGGAGGAAGAACAATGAGAGCACTCTGGGGGCTCCAGTCTCTACCCAGATGCCAGGTTCTTCTTCTGGAAGAAACTCAATTTTTTTGGAGGGCAGAAAGAAGCTACAAAACATAACAAAATCAAATTCCAGCTCAACTTCTCACCATATTTTTTAATCCTCCACACTGCCCATTTGGGAAGTTAATAGTGTGTGTGGGGGTGGCTTCATGTGTAAGTTTACAAGACTGAACTACAAGTTTCAGAAGTTCTTTTTTTTTTTTTAATACATTTCTCTTTAAGATTGGATATCAGGGAAATTTATGGGAATTCTGAAGTGTAGAAGGGAAATGACTCCATTTTTGTAGACCGACTGCATTGTGGCTGATCTGTTCTCCTCTTGTTTGTAATTGCAAAGCAGCAATTAAATCTGCAAGTCTCCTAACTTGGTCCCGTGATGCTCCTTCAACTTCTGTGCATGCTTAGCTAAATGTGTGTCTTTATCTTGGCAAAGGGTATCTGCTTCTGCAGAAAATCCTTGTTACCCATAATAGGGAATGAGAACCAACATGGGTTTTAGACTGTCCTTGAGGAGTTTCAGTAACTGCTTGTGATTTCCATCCTGGCCTTGATAACCCAAATTTACAACCATCATCCTTCCTGACTGCCTTTCTTGGGTACTTTGGGCTGCTTAATCAGATGAAAGACCTAGAGTGACTGCTCAGCCACCTCCCATCATTGCTCAGGTCCAATTCCCTGAAACTGAATCAAGGTTTCAGTTTGCTTCACACATCTGACTCTGTTTACTTGGCAGATGCTCTACAGATGCTCTGCACTGCCTTTCCTATACATTTCTAAACATTAATCCATTAAAAACAAAAAAAGTCCCTAAGGAAAGTGGAAAGAAAATGTAGCTTTGACCAGTTAATTCGTCATGATAAATTTTCATTTCTGTGTACACTTCTGCCTATCTTTAGTCCATTAATTATGTCTGTCTTGGAGATAAATTCATATCAATGGTCTTTCCTAAAGAGAAAAGCATATCTGAGCCCTTTTATATCATTGACACTTGACAAAATCCATTTCCACCATTATGTCAGGCATTTTTGACCAAATGCCTGACCTAGAAAAAAATGATCTTTTTTGATTTTTAAGCTTGTTTGAGTACCATAAAAGCAAAATTACACAGTCAGAAATTTAATCATGGAAGCACTTTTACCAGAATGGATAGATGTTTCATTGAGCAATTTCCAAACTTCTCTAATGTGGGGGGAAAAAAAAAGCTTCTAATGTAGAACATGAAGCAAAGGCCATAATAAAGAAGGAGAGATGTTAAAACCTCATTAACACTGCAAAAGACTCAAGTGCTCAGACAGCAAAAGCTGTGATTAGTTCATGCTTTTCTACTTAAATTTCTTCACATTTCCAACTAACACAATGGTAAAAAGTTTTCTACTTTATGTTAAGTGGGTCATTTGCATGAGTGTCCTTAGTCTAGAGAGACACAGAGCCCTAGGATCCCTGGAGGCAAGAGATCTTAATAATGGTAGAAGTGTCAAACAACTTGACAGTTCCCACCTGCAAAGTTCAGATTCTCGGGGTTAATGCACCATCCTCTTCAGCTCAATGACCTAAATGCATTTTAAGGGTTTGCAGTTTTCCTGCCTTATAATTTCATATTTCTAGATCTAGGTCCTCACCTTAGTTCTGCCATTAAACATCTATGTGAACTTTGGTGTGTTCTATCACCTCCTTAAGTCTCAGTTTCATTCTCTTTAAAGCACTGAAGCAACTTGACTACACACTACACTTGTTTATTTTAAAATTCTCTAAAGGTAAAAGACTTTGAGAGTGAATGGCTAACATTTAACAATAAGCAAATATGAAGGATTGTATCATTGTTAGAATTCTGTGGGAGTTTTGAGGGATTACAAATTGAGAAACAGAGAAAGACATGGGATCCAGATGTTTCCTGCTGTAACTGGTTTGCAGAACATGATTTGACTGAGGGGAAATATGGACTTTTCAGTTTCTCCACAGAATTAAAATTACATACCCAATCATACATGGAAAAGGAGGAGGAATTGTTGTTTTCTGCTGTGAAAAATCCCTAGTGGGATTACTCCCTGGACCATCAGAGACTGGTTAGCAGAAATATAGCAAAAACTAAACCCAAAAGATGCCTGCACCATCACTTCCACCCTCGATTTAAGATTTAATCAGTTAAGAACAAGTGAGAGAGCAAGGGGTAAAAATAGTTGTTTCTTTTGAACAGTTCCAAGATGTTTGAGTTTCTATTTCTTCAATCAAGGTACAAATGAATGAAAAAAGAATAGAAGGCCCCAAGCCCTGACAAGCATTATATTTTAGGAATTTGATTATGAACTTAATAATACAAAAGAGATCATGTCAGTGAGCACTTAACAATCCAAATGTGTTTATTTTATGGAACAGAATTATTTTTTCTCTGAGAAACTAATAAACCTGAGTTAAATTATAAACATCATCTAAAAGGAATATTGTAAAATTTGTACACAAAGCTGCAGCTTTTTAGGAATCAGGCTTGCTTATGAATTCAGAGAATTTAGCATAAAAATAGTTTAAATATCAGAAGTGAGTCAATAGATTAGTGAACTCTTAGAGAGAGAGAGAGAATAGGTGGAGGGCCTGGGGAGATCAATTGGTTTGGTGAACCACTAGGTACTTTTTAAAATTTGTATTCTATTTGTAATTGACACATAATAATTATAAATATTTTAATATTTATGAGATATAGTATGATGCTTTCAAATGTCTATACATTGTATAAATATAAAACAGGTATTTAGCATATCCATCACCTCAAGTATTTACATTTCTTTTTTTTTGTTTTGTTTTGTTTTGTTTTTGTGGTGCTGGGGATTGAACCCAGGGCCTTGTGCTTGCAAGGCAGGCACTCTACCAACTGAGCTATATCCCCAGTCCAAGTATTTACATTTCTTAGTAGGAGAACATTCAATATCCATCTTCTAAACATTTTGAAATATGCAAACTATATTGTTGACTGTAGTTACCCTACTTTGCAATAGGCCACCAACACTTCTCCCATTTCACTGTAGCTTTGTATATTCTGATGAATATTATCCCTCCCTTGAACATCCCCTTTAGCAGGAATAAATAGAGAAAATACTTCATGACATTGGTCTGGCAAGGATTTTGTAACTAAGATCTCAAAAACATAGGAATGAAAAGCAAATATAGGCAAATGGGATTACATCAAACTAAAAAACTTTTCATAGCAAAGGAAACAATCAACAGAGTGAGGACAATCTATAAAATGGGTGAGAATATTTGTTGTTTTTCATGATTAATAATTAAGCATGTATTTGTTTCAATCGAATAAACTTTGTGATGGTATTAAAAGTCATAGAAAATTCATCCTTACCTGTAGTGGCAAAAGGTTTAGCAGCACTGTTAACTGAACAGTCGTGGAAAATAAAGAAATAGCTATTAACAGATGTTGCCTAGCAAAGGAGAGTTTTCGAGTAGACCTCCAAAGGAGCTACTTATCTCCTTGTGGCCTGGAATAAAATGTAAGAGAAGTAAGTTAGTGAGATAAATGCTAAATATAAAGGTATCAGAATCTTTGTGGATCAAAGGTAAATTGATTCTTATTATCTTATTCTCCACTTTAAAACTGACAACTGACCTCTAGACAGAAAACAAATTCAAGGTCCTATCACAAAAAGTGACCCAAATGGGGTGTGTGAAGAAAATATGACCATATAAAAGATGATACACAGACACAACTCCATCCAAGGATCTCAATAGCATGTCTTGGAAATCTTTTCTCTTAAACAAAAGAACTATAAATTTTAAATTGTCTCATAGCAACCCTACAGAAGACCCAAGAGGAAAAAAATTTTATTTAGTAAAGTTTTGTGAATCTGGCTTTTGTATAAAAGAATGACAAGATGTGTGGGGACCACAAATATTAAAAAATTGTATTGACAAAACACCACCAAAAATGGACAGAGAGCACAAGTCCAGAATGACCTTTATACCCTAAGATTATTATTGGCAGAAATAGTCTCAACTTCAGAAATTGCTATGTCTGTGGGAAAGAAAAGATGGTTTAGAAAGAAGAGCCCAGAATGTACTCTATCATTAAACACTTAAATAATAATTGACTACCAAAATAAGGTGATGTGATTCTAAATTGCAGTATGCTTTGGGTTTTAGTGACTTAATTTTTCTGGGGTAACCATTGTAAGGATCAATGATTTGTTTGTTTGTTTTGACTTTTATCAAGATATGTCATTTTTGGAACTTTGAATTTTTATTTTCATTATGGGAGATAAAACCCAGTAATGAAAAAGAGGTGTTTTACCACTGAGCTACATCCCCAGCCCTTTTTGTTTTCTAGACAGGTTCTTCTTAAGGTGCCTAAGGCCTCACTGACTTGTCCACGCTGGCATCAGACTTATGACCCTCCTGCCTCAGCCTCCTGAATCACTGAGATTATAGGTATGCACCACCCCTCTGCACTAGGTGACACTTTAGATCCTTTTAAAGGTGAGTGCAATTTTGACACACAATGCAAGTTTCTGAACTAATACAGCATCAGAACCAATAGTTTAAGACCAGTCTGGAAAGTATTGTTGTTGTTTTTTTTTTTTGCTTTTTCAGTTTTTAAATTTTTTTTTATTTTTATACACTGCATTTTGATTCATTATACACGAATGCAATACAACTGTTCGTTTCTATGGTTGTATACAATGTGGATTCACACCATCCATGTAATCATACATGTACATAGGGTAGTGATGTCTGTCTTATTCCACCATCTTCATATCCCCACTCCCTTTCCCCTCTCATTTCCCTCTATGTAAACTGAAGTTCTCCATTCTTCTCTTACCCCCCACCCCCCACTCCCATGATTTATCATCATTCACCTATGGGGAAAATATTCAGCCTTTGGTTTTTGGGGATTGGTTTTTTTCACTTGGCATGATATTCTCCAATTCCATCCATTTATCTGCAAATGTCATATTTTTATTCTTCTTTATTGTGAATAATATTCCACTGTGTATATATATCACAATTTCTATATCCATTCGTCTGTTGAAGGGCATCTAGGTTGGTTTCACAATCTAGCTATTGTGAATTGAACTTCTATAAACATTGATGTGGCTGTGTTACTATAGCATGCTAATTTTAAGTCCTTTAGGTATAAACTGAGGAGTGGAGGTTTTCTTTTTTCTTGTTCCAATTAAGTAATCTAGCCTTTATAATATTGTGTATTATGATAACTAAACTTCAGATATTGATCTTACCTTGTATTACTGGAATAAACCTCATTTGGTCATGATCAGAGAGATGCAATGTTACTCTCCTCAGGAAGAAGAAAAGTGGCTATTACTCTAGGAATGTAGGCATCATTTAGACGCTGGAAAAATCAAGTAAGTTGATTTATTTTCCTTAAAGCACTCAAAGGGGAATTCGGTCCAGCTGGCATCTTGATTTTTCTCAGTGAGACCTGTGTCATATTTCTGACCGATAAAACTGTAAAATAATAAATTTGTGTTGTTTTACCCAGTAAGTTTGGGCTATTTCATTACAGAAGCAACAGAAAATTAAGACAATATTTCTGTTCCCCAGGCAATGGCAATGATATAAAAATATAATACCCTTAGGTAAGAGGAAATAGAAAGATAAAAAATGATGAAATGATAAAAAGTGTTAAGCCTAAATGCAACTCTTTTCATGGCTTTTCAAGCACATTCTCACTGGGAAATTGATTATGGTCTTTACACATGATTAACTCAAAAAGTGCAACAGTGAATGAACACCGTGCTGTATATACCCTTCTGTTTTCTACTTGTAGTCCTCAAGAGTGCATTCTCAGGATAAAAAAAAGAAAAAAGAAGAATCAAATCCAAGCTTACATTCAACGATTTATGAAGCACTTTAACATATAATCATATAAACATTATGATTTAGTGGTGCCCTCCTTGAGCATTTCTCTCACTTCCCTTTGGTGTGTTACAAGATAATATTTTTAAAAGAAAATCATAAAGGGGGAATGCTGAATTTAAAGGATACCTATCGCAGTGTACATTTCCAGAAAGCATATTATCATCAGATGAATATTAAAGAGTACAAAGTAAATCATAACGTTATGCCTCTCATATTTAAAAAATGTTACTAAGCTCTTACTATCTGCTAGACCATGAGGGTAAGAGACAAATAAGATTTAAAGTCTTGGATGTTAAATAAATCAGAGTCTAGTCTAGGGAAGCTGGAGAATCACTGATAAATGTCATGCATTTTGACAGTGTGTAGAAAGCATATAAACATATATTGTTGAGAATACTAAAGGCGTAGTACAGGCAACAATGAGAAAAAGAACAGAAACTGAAGCAGGTAAGGTGGTCGAGTTATGAGACAAGGTTTTCAATGCTCTTATAGTGTGTGGATTTTACCCTGTAAGGCATTTCCCAAAAGCTAGCAATGTACACACTGTATTCTGGGTTTGTATCATTTCCAGCCATCAACAGATCAAAAACTCTTACTCCATGTTCTCTCCATAGGATGAGCATAATGAAGTTATCTACTTCTGTCTCACTCTATGAAAAAAAAAAAATAATGGGTTAATTTATTGCACATACACATCACTTACTTATTGCACACCCATGGATACACATATGCGTAGGCGAGTAGGTTTCATGTTGTGTGGGGTCTTTGTACATGCTTTTATATATTTAAATCACAATATATTATTTTACTCTGGGTCTATTTTTCCACTGACCCATATCTTTACCTTAACGTTTTTATATTAATACAGTAAATACATATTTGTTTAATTTTACTAATGATATTTTATGAACAAAATTGAAAAAATTATTCACACTGAAGTCTCAGCTTACATCTGGTGAAACAGTAATGAAGATACAAGAGTGGAAAATCACAGACTAAAACACTGGAATTAACTTTTTGAACAAATGTTAGCGAACTGTGACGGAATAAACCAGACACAGAAAGCTAGTAAACAATCCACATGTACCAGGAAGCCAAAGGCAGATGCTCATGTGTAAGGAACATGAACGAGGGCTTCCTCCCATGTAAATATCTTGCTTCACCACGGGGAATGTTTGTAAATTTTTCTTAATAAAATTGAATAGAATAAGGAGGAGAAGGAGGAGAAGAAGAAGGAATACAGAAGGAGAAGAGGAAGAAGCCTGGAGAGTATTTAGAATCACAGAAAGAATTCAATCAGAGTGTTCTATTGACCTAAAAATATTAGAAGGCAAAAGTGAGATCTGGTAATTTATAAAAAAAATAGAAGATGATCTGACTCATGTTCTGGAATCCAGGCCAGCTGCTTGATACCTAGGGAGAGGTTTCTTGTGCTTCACAAAAGGAGAGGGCACCAGTTGGTGAGTAGAGCAAGCTGATAGCTCATTTCTCTCCCTCTTCTTAAAAGGTCTCTAATGCCATCATGGGGACACCATGCTCACCACTTCATCTAAGCAGAATTATCTCTCCAAATCCCACCTCAAAATACATTAACATATGAATTTGTGTATTTTTTTTTTGGTTCATTGTACACAAATGGAGTGCAACTATCGTTTTTCTGGTTGTACACAAAGTAGAATCATAAAATTTATGTTTTCATACATATACCTAGGGTAATGATGTTTGTCTCATTCTATTATTTTTCCTTCCCCGCCCACTCTCCACCCCTCATTATCCTCTACACAATACACACTTTCTCCATTCTTCCCTTACCTCCCCCCACCCCCATCATGTATCATTAACCACTTATCAGAGAAATCATTCAGCCTTTGGATTTGGGGACTGGCTTATTTCACTTAACATGATATTCTCCAACTCCAACCACTTACCTGCAAATGTCATAATTTTACTTTTTTTTATGGCTGAATAATATTCCATTGTGTATATATACCACAGTTTCTTTATCCATTCATCCATTGAAGGGCATCTAGGTTGGTTCCACAATCTAGCTATTGTGAATTGAGCAGCTGTGAACATTGATGTGGCTGCATCACTGTAGTATGCTGATTTTAAGTCCTTTGGGTATAGGCCAAGGAGTGAGATAGCTGGGTCCAATGGTGGTTTCATTCTGAGTTTTCGAAGGAATCTCCATACTGCTTTCCAGAGTAGCTGCACTAATTTGCAACCACACCAGCAATGTATGAGTGTACCTTTTTCCCCACATCCTTGCCAACACCTATTATTGCTTGTATTCTTGACAATAGACATTCTCATTGGGGTGAGATGAATTTGTGTATTAGGACTTCAGCACAGGACGTTTTTAAAACACAGTAAGAACTAAAATGCTAAAAAATTTGTGTAGCTGAAAGTGAAACTGGTAATTGATAGTCTACTTTTTTTCACCCTGATAACGCAATTCATACATCTGTGTCCACTGTGGTAAAGTACATTCACTAAATCCATGTTGAGTAGGAATATAAAGAAAAAATCCTGATGACTATTACTCAAGAAACTTGATTATGATGAGTCTTGAGGAAACAAGGTTGAGAAGACGTTTCTAAGGAGAAGCATCACTTCTATTCCATGTTGGCAAAGTTTTCAGTAGCAAAACTTTAGAGAACAAAAAGCAAATCCAAGAAAAGACACCTTCCAGAATTCAATATTTATTATAAATCTTTCAACATTATGTACTAGATTCTGCTGATGATGTTATACTTTTTAAATGACTTATAATAAAGCATATAAAATAATTTTATGTCAAAATAAAATGGAAATAATAATTTTAAAAATTTTCATAAAGAAAGCAAAAAAGAGCAAATGTGTATTTGACCAAGATTTTCATATATTTGTTTGCATTTGTTATGCATCATTTTAGATGACACAATAGAAATACCCAAATTGTAGCAGAGTTAATTTTAGCATCAAAATCATCACAAAGTTAAGTAAATAAGGTGGTTCTCCAGATAACACTTCCTGTGCCTTTCTGTGAATGAATTCAACTATTAAAAAGAAACAATAGAAATCCAAAAAATTAAATTTTTATATCTCTCCACATGTCATTGTTTTGAAAGTAATTTTATTTGATTGGTTTTAGGTTTATATTAACTTTTAGAAACAAAACTCTTCATTTAAATGAGATTGTATGAAACCTTAATGGATAAGATAGCTACAAGCAGACCTTTGCCAAAGAAGTGGTGTGGATCCCAAATCCCTGTCTCTTGCACCTTCCCCTCACCAAGTAGGTCACAGTAGAAAAGACTCAGATGGACGTTTCGAACCTGCCAAGATTATATAAGTAAAATAAATGAAATTGATTTACACAGTCTGACAGAAAATAATCTAAGCCATATCAAATTAAAACATTTTGCAGTTATGAGCTGTTTACATGTTTTTTAAAAAATACAATAGTATATATGAGGATGAGTGGGCATGTTAGAAGGTGGTTTGAAAGAACATTTATTATAATGTTAACAGTCATTAACACAGCACACTGACCTACATTACTGAAATGGGGCACTTTTGTTTTAATTGTTCAGGGTGCAAAATGCATCATCATACAATATACATGTAGTTTTAAAAGAAAATGATGTTCCATGCTGTATAGGAATGAGGTAAAAGTAGATTAACTTGTATTCTTGTTCAACATAAATCAAACTCAAATAACCCCAGCATCCATACCATTACCTCTTAGGAATATTAAATAAATTCCAGGTATAGTTTTCACCTGCTGAGTATCCTGCTTTTTTGGACAGGAGTGTTCAAAATCTAGATTTGGGTCTTTTTCACCTAAGAGATATAAGTTTTAGTGCTGACTATAATTCTTAAGCTCAACCATAATCCCTTTGCTCATGGGGAAAATGACATTCCAAGAGTTGAATGAACTACAAGGACAGTGACAATTTTCTGTGGTCATAAACCATCAAACGCCTTTTCAGAAAACATTCTTTTCTACTTTAATAATATGTCTCTACTAATAAGATAGATAAATAATAGAATGGTATGTAGTTTTTAAATTAATACAACACCTTCAGGTAATGCCTGAAAAGGTTTTAAAACTGTTTGTAATGATGATTTTTACTTTATAATTTCTAGTCCATTAGATCTCAATGAAATTATAAAGGATCAGGCACAAAATCCCCTTCATATATCAATTGTAATTCCTCAAATTCAAGTCACATAGAATAATAGGGCATCCCAGAAAAAGTGAATACAGCTATCTCATACTTACAAAAGCATTATTTGCCACAGACAGAATGCTGATATTTTTACCTGGAATAATATCTCTTAAATTACTCACAAATCTATAAAGGTTCCTATTTCAAATGGTATCTTACATATTATGTGTTTGCAACAGCAATAGAAAGTAAGATGGAAGTGTCACAGCTAAGCATTAAGCTAGTTTTGATAAAGATCTGTCAAAGGAAAACAAATGGGCTGACATTTAGTCACTAATCTGATGATTCATTTC
Source organism: Glaucomys volans (assembly GCA_020662805.1). Taxonomy (NCBI): domain Eukaryota; kingdom Metazoa; phylum Chordata; class Mammalia; order Rodentia; family Sciuridae; genus Glaucomys; species Glaucomys volans. The sequence goes on along the minus strand of JAJEJO010003394.1, from coordinate 98,507 downwards.
TAATTTTTCATCCTTGGAATGTGACATATATGATGCTAGTTACTAAGTTTAACTCTAGTAAATGTCCAAACACAAATGTAACCTCTTTTGTAATACTCTTTAATATGCAATCTTGTGTTTAGTATTTGGTATCTAAAACAAAATTGCATTGTTAATCTAAATTAAATTCAACTAAATTCACTCATAAATAAACATACAATAGCTACTATTAGACTATTCAGGCTGTTATAGCAAATGTCATAAACCAGGTAGTTTATATAACAACAGAAACTTATTTCTTACAGTTCTGGAGACTGGGGAGGAAAAAAACAAGGAACCTACTTGGTGTGAGCTCACAGGAAAGGCAAAGTAGATATTTGCAGTCTCTTTTAATAAGGGCACAAATCCCAAAGGCTTCATCTCCTGATATCATCTTAATTTAATGATGAGGTTTCAATATAGGACTTTGAAGGGTCACTTACATTCAGACCATAGTAGCTACTGTTCTTCAGGATCTCAAAATTCCAAGGATCAAAAATGTATTGAATGCACAAATGAGAAAATCCAAAGAGAAAAGGTTGAATACTAGATCTCAGAAAATCAGTCTAGGGTACCAATAACACATTAAGCTTATTGGCACATGTTTAGTATTGACTATTGCTAATTATTGGTCACATTTTACACAGGCTTCTTCCTGTTTGTTTCCCAGCATCTGAAGTTAAATAATTACTTGGAACCTACCTCCTATATTGAGAGATTTTCCTTTATGTTCCAGATAGTGATTGCTACCTGCTGGTTTTTTCTGGTTTTCAGGGGTTCTTTTTACAGTCATTGAATCTTTTGATTTCTGCAGGATGTCCAGGCAGAACCTGATCTAATATTCAGGTTCTCGTTGAATAGCTGTACTTACTACAATTACATTTCAAAAATTTTATTTCATGATAGATATGGCATTTGGAGAATGAAGAAAATGGTTGGCCAACTTTTCTGCTAAGACAAAAGAAACAAGGAAAAGGATAACAAATGATGATGTAATATTTTCTCCTGCCTAGTCCAAGGGACTAGTTTGGAGACATCTTAAGAAAGGAAGGCCATTGCTAGAAACTGAAGAAGATAGAAAACTGAGCAAAAACATGTTTTTGAGACTCACTATAAAGTCTGCTGAAATTTGTGGATGGCTTTATAATACAAAGGAACGTTTCCAATTAGGGCAGAAGCAGCCATCATTGGTGTGGCTCAATGATGGACCAGTATGAGGACTATAAGCTGGCAGTTTTTGGTCTATGTGATTCAACCTCAGTGGATATCCCTGAATTCATCAAGGAAGACATTAAGGGTAACAGTGTGGTAGGAAGGCTGAGAAGTCTGAGCAGATAAGTCTAAGTGTTAATGTAATCTAGTCTTGACTGCAGTTGGAGATGAAGATCAGGTACCTTTATATTCCCCAGGTAATTGTGTTTCCTCTTCAGACCAACAGGTCCTTTGGTTCTAACTTATCTCTCATTCTGTATCAAAATCCTGTTCATGTCTTTTTTACATTTATTTTGAGCAAAAATATCCCTTGAGAAAAATAAAATTTAGAGGGATTATTGAAAAAAGATTAGTCAATTTTACTGCTCTATAGATTTGAGTTATGGTTTCTTTATATGCTGGACTCTGTAATAAAAGGAAATACAAAGTGTCCTTGGAGTCTGCAGAGACTTATACAGGTATCAGGGAGATTCTAAAATAAGTCATTGTACAAAATTCTGAGGTTGCAATAGATTTAAGGTTGGTAGGGTATTACAAGAGATATGACATTAATGAATTTGTGATAGGTTTCCAGTCTCTTAAGCTGCTCTACATTTTCCAGTGTTAAAAAAATATAGTTTGATAATGAAGTTATATGGAGTAAATAAAATTCACATAAATACAGAAACAAATATCATGAGATTAGAAACAGTGATTATTATTTTGTACAAGTTTGTGAGTTTGCCACATTTGGCTCACCCAGGTTTGTTGTTGCATTACCTCCTAGATGACTCATTTCTATTTAATTTATATTTGAATGCCTTTATTTTAGTCATGTACCACGGCAAGAAGAGAAAAAAGATACTCTCCTCTACATATGGAATTTTAAACTTTAAACAAATAACCAAATAGAAATTGTTACTATTCCAAAAAGTAAAGAGATATATTGCACTGAGTTAGAGTAGGGCATTTTACTTCTTCATGAAAACAGGAGAAAGGTGACATCTCCACTGAAAGTTAAAGACATTGATTGCTAATGTTTAAGAAAGGGTGAAAGGAGTATCTTTGGAAGAACATGAGAACACGTAAAGTTTATGGGGGTGTAATGCAGACAGTAGACAAAAAGGAGCCTGGAATATGGTGAGAGATTGATTCTAGAACTGCTTTCCTGCCTGTGACCAGGAGTGGGGTTTTGTGATCTAGTCTTGTGATCTAGAGTAGCTGATGTTGTGAAGGAGGCATTGCACAGAGTGTCACCTTAGCCTTTTGTTTCCTAAAGGCAGGGCTGGAGATGGAGCACATTGTGTGACTTTGAGAGATCCAGTATGGTTTTTCAACTCTTTAATTCACTCATAGCAAAAATGTACTTTATATCACAAATATCAAAATGACCCCAACCTAGAGATGAAAAATGTAAGTGAGTGATGCCTTTTTTTTTTTTTCTTTGTATGAGGGATTGGACCCAGAGGTTTTCTAACTCCTAAGCCACATCCCCAGACCTTTTTTATACTTTATTTAGAGCCAGGGTCTCACTGAGTTGCTTAGAGCCTCACTACATTGCTGAGGCTGAATTTGAACTTATGATCCTCCTGCCTAAGCCTCCCAAACTGCTGGGATTACAGGCATGCACCACCTGCTAATGGGTGGTATTGTTCACTTATGAATATTCTAAGAATCTGGTAAAACAAAACGGGGCCTATAGGATTTCAAGAAGATGAGATCATCTCTCTCTTTTTTTTTTTTCTGAACTGGAGATTGAACTCAGGGGCAGCACTGAGCCACATCCTCAGCCCTATTTTGTATTTTATTTAGAGACAGGGTCTCACTGAGTTGCTTAGGGCCTCGCTAAATTGCTGAGGCTGGTTTTGAACTTGCAGTCCTCCTGCCTCAGCCTCCCAAGTCGCGGGGATTACAGGTGTGCGCCACCGCACCTGGCTCCCCCCAGCCTTTTTTTTCCTACTGGTTTCTTCCTAGGCTGTGTAAACTTGCTTTGCAAGTTTATGGCAATCCAGCCAGATTGCATGGCCAATGCTGATTTGGTTCTATAATGATCACCTCCACAGTAAAGTGGGAAGGCCCCATGGGTGTCCATTTTTAATATCATCAGATAGGCTGTCTTGTGGCTTCCTTTGGATATTGAAACTAATTCTGAAATTGTGACAGGTCAAGTGTCAGTTAATGCTTCATGCTGTATTTATCCAGACTTGCCTTCAGTCTTAACTTTAAGGGGGCAAAGGTGACTTCAAGAGGTAACCCTCACCAAAGCAGATCTTTGCTTGGTTTCAGTCACTCCTGCACCCTTAGTTCTTAGGAAAAGTCCTGGAATATAATGGTTCTCTGTAGAAATTTGTGAAAAAATAGGCAGACTCCCTTGAAGACCTCACTTGTGTAGGTGGCTTATGAATCTGACACAGGGGAGATATGAGCCTTAGTGTTAACCTTCCTCTTAAATAATGTTAGATAAAATTGAACACATAGATATAATCATATTGTGATCTCTTACTCCACTACTTGGAGACCAATCAGTTAATCTGAAAGGAGAGGTAGTTAAGTCCTCTTTCCTATGTCTTTTCTAACATTTCTAGCTTTTATGTGTTTCTATTTTCCAGTGTTTGAGATTATATATGATAAATTTCCATTATCCCTAAGTTCTTTTGTTGATATGATTATTATATCAGAATCTAACTATGATAATGACCTCCAAAATGCATACAAGTCACATAGACCAACTGAGAGGCCATTTTCTTCCACCAAAGTCCCATAATATTTTCTGTTACTGATAATACATGCCTTCTCCATTATATATCTTCCAAAGCAAGGGCTCTTGGTAGTTTAAAAATCCATATGGGTGTCAATATCTACTTCATTTTTATTTAAATATTAATATTTAAGTCCTACAACTAAAGGCATATTAGTCTGCAAAGAGAGGTCAGTGTCTTTCAGTCTAAAAGGAAGTAAGTTATACCCTAAAAATTTACTTATCATAAAATTACTTATCACAAAAATTTTAGATTTCTTTAGAATTTGCATGAATCTTGTCCTGGGTAAGAAAACAAGAGATAAGCATCTTCTTTTGTTATGACAACCCATTATCGCACTGTATTAGGGGCACATACATCACATCGGAGATGAATGGGCCCTCATGCATCATGCAATTCACATGTATAAACACACCCAGAAATAGTGGAAGTTGCATAAAGTTTCACATATTATTATTAAGAAAGAATAGCATCCAGTATAGGTCCTTGGTAACTTTTCAATCTCTTTGGGAAACTCAGTCTTAAAACTCACACTGTCTTTATAAGTGAAATACGAGTTTAGCAATAATTACTACAGTTCTGGAAAGAACTTTCAACAGTTGATGATCAGAATGGCACAAAATAGATATAAAAAAATAAAATAGAAGTTAAAATTAATGTGTCTTCATATTTTAAATCTTCTTTTTGAGAACAAGTAATCTTGCATCATTGCAATTAGGAATTTATCAGTGTAAAAAAGGTATCACATACAGTTCTTATGATCATACCTATAATTACATATACTTCATAAAAGTGTGACATCCATGCAACCGACTATCAATTGTAGTAGACTTTTTAATTCATTAGACATTTTAGGAAAATTAATTAATTTTATGAATAGTTCTAAGAATTGAATTCTGAAAGTTATAGCTCAATAATAGGCAGTGTAATGGTTGACATAATGGATATATTAAAACAATAATTTACCCAGAAATGAAACTTTATGAAAATGAAGCACTTGGCATGCAATGTATTCACATGAACAGGTAATCATTTTAGAAAGTGTAGAACAATAGTAGAAGAAAGTCATAGAAGAAATTAAATGACACAGATGCATGTTGTTTTAGTCCACTAGTACCCCAGGCTCTAGTCTTGTCCATAAATTGCTACTATGTGATGTACAAATGAACCAAACACATTCTTTTGTTAACTTCCAAGAGTTTTAAAAAATTTCCTGAATTATCTCTATTGTGTGCTTGAGTTTTTCAAGAGGGTAATGTATAACCTAAAGAAATTTTTCTATATTGTCATAATTTCCTTTCTGTCATGTTTTCAAAAGTGGGAATGGACAACCCTTTTTGAAAATACATTTTATATAAATGGCAATCTACAAGGTATTGTATGTCTATAATTTCATTTAAACTTCATATCAATTACATAAAGTAGACATTTTCAACCTGTCTTATACCTCAGGATGTATAGATTTAATAGCTTATTCTATCTGAATAAACCCATGTTCTCAGAAGTAATAGTGGCATGGTCTATTGGACCTCAAAATTCAGGCAAGTCCACTTTACATGAAAATGATTTGTTTATAGATTATTTTTGAAGCTTTTACCTATGCATAAAAAGATCAAGTGACATGAAGATTATGTTCAATAAAAACAGATAATATAAGCATACTAGAGATAGAGGTTATTATTTATTATTATTAAAAATAATTTTTGCTCACTGTAAAATAAATAAAAATTTAAAAAATACAATTTATATCATTTGGTTCTATTTCTGTGCTTCCTAAATCAGAAGGTGGCAACAACACCCAGACTCCAAAATCCTAATTCTTATTTCTTCCTCACACTCATCTTCACTATGCAAACAATATCTAGAACATGCAGAACTTTAACATATATCTAGAATCTGTCAACATGTTTGCTTCTCTGATTTCACAAGTCTCCAAGGCAATTGCAACTGACCAGACTTCCTCATACCAGCCACTCCTCCTCAGGTGCAAGCCAGATTTGAACCTCTAAAACACAAACAAAAAGTTGGATCATGTCACTAATTCATCTTCAAATATAATAAAGATGAAATTGGTTTTAATTTTGTGATTTTTATGATTATACCTTGTGTATGTTTAAGTATTTTGATCTTACTGCATTTCAATAATTTCTTTAAAACTGTGTTTTTATTTTGTATTTTGTATTTTGTATTTCATATTTTGTTCAAAATATGTTCCCAATTGTTTTGGAATTTTTACTCATTTATGATCTTTAAAATTTATTCTAACTGATGTACAAAAACATAAGAATTATACATATTAATCTAAATTAATAAAACTGTAATGTTTGATTACATATGTATGCTTTCTAATGTTTAAATCAGGTTACATATATTTATCTCTTCAAACATTTATCATTCCTTTATGGTAAAAACTTTTAAAATCCTTTCCTTAAAATATTTTAAAATACACAGCACACTGTTGTTATCCATAGTCTCATTTGTAATAATAGCACCATGGAGGTTTTTGCTTCTAACTGTGACAGTAGCCATTGATCGACCTTTCCCTATCACTCCTTCCCACCCATCTCCATCTGTTGTGACCACAATTAGAGTCTCAACTTCTATGAGATCAGCTTAGTTAGATTCCACCTGAATGGTGCTATACAGTACTTTCTTTCTGTGAGCAGCTGATTTTACTTAACATGCTATTCTCCAGTTTCATCCATGTTACTGCAGATCAAAGGATTTCATTTTTTGTTTTGGCTTAATTCTATTTCATTGTGTGTTCGTACATATTCTTTGCCTGTTCATTGGTCCATGGTTAAATAAGCTGTTTTCATTTCTTGCCTATTGTGAATAGCACTGTAAAATATCTGGGTGTGCAGTCGGCTCTTCAATCTATTAATTGCCTTTTAAAAAATATATATAATACGTAGTGGGATTTCTGTGGAATTCCTGGAACGCATCATGGTTTATTTTTTGTTTGTTTTTGTTATAAATTTTGAGATAGGTTCTAAGGTGCTAAGGCTGGACTTGAACTTGGAATCCTCTGACCTCAGCCTCCTGTGTCCCTGAATTAGTAGCTTGTGCCACCGTTCCCAGTCAGCATTTCTATTTTTTCTTATTTTCTGAGGGAAATAACTTCTTTCCATAATGGGTACACTAATTTGCATCTCCATTGATAGTATATGAGTTTCTTTTTCTCCACATCCATGCAAACATTTGTTAGTTTTTGTCTTTTTGATAAGAGCTGTATTGATTGAGATGAAATGATGACTAACTGCACATTACAGTTTGAATCGATAATGTCCCCCAGATGCTCATGTGTTGAAGGTTTAGTAGCAATGTTCAGAGGTTGGGGTTTTGAGAAGTGAAAGCAGTGTGAAGGCTTTGACCTCATCAATGGACAAACCCACTGATGGCTGAGTAAACTATTGGGAGGTGGTGGACAGAAACTGTAGATGGTGGTACCTAAAGGAAGTGGGTTCTTTGGGATGTGCCCTTGGGTACTGTATCTTGTACCTGGCCTCCTTTTCTTTTTATGGTTCTTAGATGCCATCAGATGAGCAGCTCTGCTCCCCCATACCCTCTCCATCCTGATGCTCTGATGCTCTGCCTCACTACAGACCCATTACTCTGAAACCAGAAAACATGTGGACATGTTGTATATGATTTTTCCTATGGGTGGGTGTTCATTTAAAAAACTATTTAGATAGATTTGAATCTCAGTTATGAAAATGTCAACAAAGAAATAAATTTTGGGGAGACTGAATATTTTATAATGTAATATCTCATTTACCAGAAAATAATATGCATTTTCTATTTCCTAAAATATGCTGTTACAAACTGATGTGTCTAAAATACATCAGTTCTTTTGTCTCCCTTAGTTTTTCACATTTGTCCTATGCTGTTATATTTGAAACATGTGCTGGAGGATTAAAATGAGTGCCAGGGAAAAGTCTCCTTGAAGAGGTGATATCTTGCTAGCAGAAATGTTATAAAATAAATATTAATCTTTGTGCCTTGCATGATATTCTAGAATGTGCTGCTAGAAATAATATGAGCACTCCATTTGTTCAGACACTCTTTAAAATTATTTATTTTCTAACATTTCTGAAAATAACAGTATTGCTACCTGTTTTGATACTTGATATGCTGAGTTAGATTCAATGTTAAATGAGAAAACAGTGGTTCTACCATTCTCTGTTGAGAGAGTTGAGTCACTTTGATAACTGAAGAAGACTAGTATTCTTGAGAGAAAGTCTGATCAGCTTTTAAACTGGGCATAACCAGAATTGATTTTTGTCCTGAACAGTTGACTAAGTGCTCAAAAATTATTTTTAATAAATGATCTCTATTTATTAACTTACTATCATTGGGAGATTGTTACTATCATTACTCTTTCATAGATAGTACAGCTTCTATCTTTCATATTTTGAGATATCTAACATCGTTTATCTTAAATCAGTGTTGACCAGGGTTGAGATAGAATGTGATTGTTGATGTTTCAACATTTGCATTGATCATGGCTACCATTACAAAAACTTGTATACTGATAGCAAAGACTTGGATGAAAATCCAAGAGGCAATATTATTGTTTAAAGACTGAGGGACAGGTGATTGTGGTGGGACACACCTGTAATCCCAGTGACTCAGGAGCCTGGGATAGAAAGATATCAACTTTGAGGTCAGCCTGGGCAATTTAATGAGGCTTTGTCTAAAAAAATAAAAAATAAAAAAGACTAGAGGGTTGATCAAAACAAAAGTAAAAAATCCCACAGAAACCACTGAGGAACGAAGAGTTATAGAAAGGAAATGCAGTAAGAATTACAGAGTCAATGTTTGTAGCAATTCAATTCACAATAGCTAGACTGTGGAACCAAGCTAGATGCCCTTCAATAGATGAATGGATAAAGAAGCTGTGGTATACATATACAATGGAATACTATTCAGCCATAAAGAACAATAATATTATGGTATTTGCAGACAAATAGATGGAATTGGAGATTATCATGCTAAGTGAAATAAGCCAATCCCAAAAAAACAAAGGCCAAATGTTTTCCCTGATAAGTGGATAATAATATAAAATCTGTTTGGGGGGTGGGGAGTGAGAGAAGAATGGAGGAACTTTACACTATGTAGAGAGAAATGAGAGGGGGGAGATGTGGGGTTATGAAAATGATGGAATGAGAGAGACATCATTACCTTATGTACATGTATGATTAACAATGATGATATAAATGTACATCATGCACGACCACAGAACTGAAAATATGTGTACAATGAATCAAAATGAAGTCTGTAAAAATAAAAAAAAATTAAAAAAAGGAATTACAGAGTTAAAAACATGTCTAAAATTAAAGTCTATGGTAGACTTAATTAATTTAAATAGAGTTTAAGAGCTTAGTGCCATTTTGCTTTTCAATAACTTATGATTCTCTTATGAGTTGTATCACCAATGATATTTATAGCACAAAGGATATTGTATATAAATGAAAGTTAATGACTCAGCTGAAAACTGAGAAACATCAGATACTGAATGTGAAAATATTTACTAAACATCTCCCTTTTCTTTTTTTTTTTTCTTGGTACCAGGGATTGAACTCAGGGGTGCTTGACCACTGAGCGCATCCCCAGCCCTATTTTGTATTTTATTTATAGACAGGGTCTCACTGAGTTGCTTAGGGCCTTGCTGATGCTGAGGCTGGCTTTGAATTTGCAATCCTTCTGCCTCAGCCTTCTGAGCCACTGGGATTACAGGCATGTGCCACCATGCCCAGCTAGTAAAAAGTTTTTTAAAAAATTTAAATAATATATAAAAAAACACAAAGATGGAACATATTAGTGAAAAATGTAATGTTTAAAGCATGTACATACTGAAAATTGTTTAAATCAATTCAAAAATATTTATGTCCACAGAATGTATCATTTCAAAATCCCTTTTCTAGATTATTGCACTACTGTACTGTAATGAAGTACATTACTGCTATCTATAGTCACCCTACTGAGCAATAACCCTCCATAACTTCTTATTCCTAAATGTAATTTATTATCCAATGATCAATCCCTCCTAGTTACTCTTTCCCTAGCTCCCCAGACTCTGTTAATTATCATCATATCCTCAACTTCTTCCTAAAAATCTCAATTATTGTTTTGTTTGTATTTTCCTTCTTTAAAGGACACAAGAATTATATAATAAGTAAACCTTCATGCAATATGTATGAAAAGAGGTCTTCCATTAGATGTAAAATAAAAATGTGTTACGAATAAAGTTTAGTTTGAAATGCTTTTTTCTTAGAGATATATCAATAACAGAATCTTATTATAATCAATGATTTTAGATAAATTCCAAATAGATAAATTATTATAATCCCTTTTTTATTGAGGAGGAAGCTAGTGCTTTGTAATGTAAGCTAAGTTACTTGCATGTTGTGTGATAATTTTCAAATCTTAGATCTAGAGACAAAGAAAAAATGGTTAATATGAACAAACTGTAAAAGCCCAACTGATGACTTAAAATGTAACCAAATTAAAAGAACCTGGCCTAAGTATTTAGTATGCATACAATGGGGTCCTCTGATCTAGTTATTATGAAGCAGAGGGGTAAAGACACACAATGGTTCTACATTAGGTATTTACCTTTCTCTTTGATCTTTTCCATTACAAACTCACTTTAATAACTTGTGAAAACAGTGTAGAACTACATCCAAATCTTAATTTTCCTTCTGTATGCTCTTTGACTTCACTTGTTATGGTGAGATTGCAATAAATCACCAAGTCAATCTTAAAGCAAGAGATGGAACCATCTTTATTCACCAGCTGCCAGTCCAGATTCACAAGCTGGCAGACAGAGGTGTAGGCTTCAAGTCTGTACACTTTCCACCCATCCAGGGGTTAGAGTATACCTTTTAAACCATAAGTAAAGCATGTCAGTACATTAATCATAAGTGGCTGTTGCTATGATTCAAAACTACAAACAAACATCTTGAGATCTAAAATCATAAGCAGAAGGGGAAGTGGGTCAAAATGACCCTAGTTGCGTACAAGTTAAAAAATGGTTCCTAACATCTAGACAATCATTCTCTGAAGGGTACATTGTCTAGAAAAAATGGGAACCAAATATAGAATGATTTCTCATTTTATAAGAATTTCCATTTTATGTGGCCAAACATGCTATGCTAAGCAACTGTTGATGGGTATAGAGGGATTTTTCCCATGGGAGAAGCATTTCTTACGTGACATGGAGTCTTAGGGTAAAACAGAGTCTGTTTGCTCATTGCCCATATAGCCTGACCTATAACACTTATCAGATTATCTCATCTTATGAGAAAGGCAGACTATACAGAGTATCCTCAAATTTGGATTTGCTTACATCTCAGTAAACTCACATATATAAAAAATATTGTAAATTGAAAATTCAGGCAGTGGCAGTATGACTCAGAGGTAGGGCACATTAGCAGAATATATGACCCTGAATTGCACCCCCGTGTCACACAAAAGGAAGGAAAGAAAAGGCATTTAATATACCTAACCTGCCAAACATCAGACCTCAGTAATAGAATACACAGAATACTGAGTGTTCTATTAGTCTCTTTTTCATTATTATATTGAAATACATGAAGCAGTTATGCTTTATAAACAAAAGATTTCTTCCACTCACAATTTTGGAGACTGGAGTTGAGATAGCAATACATAGGCTCTTGTGAGAGTCCCTTTGACTGCATTACTTCATGGCAAGAATGTGTGTTTATCTCTGTGTATTTCCATTGTTCTCTGTATAAATCCACCAGAATTTGATCATGGGTTTCTTCTCTAATAACCTATTCTAATGAAATCACTTCCAAAGGCCTCACCTAGGAACACTATTGTCACATTAGGTTTCCACGATTTGGTACCATTATCCTATGACTTTGGGGATCAAATTCCTTTATGAGTTCAGAGTACAAGTCATGTTCAGATAATAACAATTGTTTGCCCAAAGGATCAGATGGATGACTGAGAACTGAAGCTCCACATCTCTGCCCATCCTGGTGAGAATATTGTACTGTATATTGCTAGCCCCAGAAGACCAAAACTCAAAGTATGATTTCTATTGAAAGGTTATCTTTTAGCCACTTTAAAGTTGAAACCATATAAGTCAACCCACTGTGGACCATCTGTATATCATCCCACACATTAACTACTTATGATATGAAAATAGACTTGATTTTAAAACACTAAAAGCCATATTTAAGAGAAAATGTAATTCAAAATATTTTAAGCTTTCTATTAATTTTTTTTTTTTTTTAAAGCCAAAGAAGCCTTTACTTTAGCCGGCCAACGATGATCGCCCATACACCTAAAAGTGGTGTGCCGGGAAATTGTGCATTAGTTCTTTTATTGCCAGCATTTATAGGGTGAGGGAAGGGATAAGTGTGGGTCTATAGGGAGGGGAGGGATTGTGGGGCTATAGGACGGGGAGGGATTAGGGTGTGGCTGACTCTCTCTCTCCTGATGGCACTCAAGAATCTTTTTGGGAAATATAACATTCCCCACTGGTCTTATAAACACTAACAAATCCTTCTTTAGGAAACTAGTGGTTTTTTAGTTTCCAACTTCCCAGACTCTGATGGGTTCCATTCCTCAATTTAACCAGATTCCTTATTCTATACTAGCTGCCTGTCCTGGATTAGGAACTTTTCACTATTTTAAGGAAAGGGGGTGACGACCACTCTGGCTGCTTCTGAGCTAGAAGGGGCAGAGTGGGGGAAACAGTTTGAAGTTCCTTTTCAAAATCAGGTCAATGAGGGGTCCAGGATAGAAGTCTGCTTGGGAAGAGCAGGTTGTAAAGTCATCTGAGGTGGGTGCTTCTATGAGAGAGAATCAAAAGACATAAGTACAGAGTGAATGTTGCAGCATCTGGAACATGTCAATGAATATCATGAACAGGATAGGAGTCAATCTCTCACCAGGTGGAAGAACTGAGAAGTTGTTTCCATAACAAGGCTTATCAAAGGCTGGAGAGGTTGAGGCTTTTATTTGGGAACTTTAATATTAGATAATCATACTAGTGAACATAGACTAAGCCTACCTGTGCAGCTCAGGAAGATCTGTAGGCCTTAAACTGACTAAAAATTTCTGACTCTGGCAATTTCTTTTGATAGTTATCAGGTGCATTTGCCTAAGAATCTCTCTTTTGGGATTCAAGATGGCGGGCTAGAGGAAGGCTGCATTACTACTTGCTCCATGGATTCCTACTTGTTCAGGATTCAAACAGCAGGAATATGGCTCTCAATGAGATTTTATATTCGAATCACATATAAAGGGGTCCCCAGTTGCTGCTTGGCCAGGCTGCGGGCAGCTACCACCCGGGAGCGCCAGACCCTGCAGCTGCTTCGGAGTCACCGACCTGGGTCTGTGCCAGCCAGCAAGTGAGTGCGGGTCTACAGCAGAAGCTTTAAAGTCACCGACCGGGCTCCGGCACCAGCCAGCAAACTCCCAGGCGGAGACCGATCATCTCAGGCTGCCTGGGGCCTCCCGCCGCTTCTGGAGAGGTCTGGCTGGGAGCCTCTGGGATCGCTGACTCCAGCGGGGAGTTGGTACTCCTTGGTGGCATTTTGCGGCTCCCCTGGCAGAAAGGGCCCATCTCCGGCTGCCTGGGGCCTCCCTCGGACTCTGGAGAGGTCTGGCTGGGAGCCGCTGGGGTCACTGACTCCGGCGGGGAGCTTAGGGCCTTTGGCGCCAGCTTACAGTGTCCCCAGGAGAGAGCAACCTCCAGCCACCCCCTGAGCTCCCAGAGAGGAGGTCAGGTCAGCCTGGGCTCTCAAGCCCAGTGTCTCCATCACTGAGCACAGTTCTGTGACACCCCCCCCAACTTGGTCTAGTGCCCAGGTCCACACCCAGGCCCGGAGTCTACCACCTTGCTGTATCTAATTGTCTATCAACACTAGGCTGCCTCTGCCCAGAAGCATTGATCATTCCCAACCTGGAGGTAGTGGGACAGCACCTTTCTTGGGTCACCATAATTAAAATGATCCGAGAAGAGAATGATGTGACAAGAGAGCAGATGCAGGTTATGAATAATCAGCTAATAGAGCAATTGCAGGAAGCAAAAAATCACTTCGATAAAGAGATAGAAATTCTGAGAAAAAAAAAAACAGAAATTCTTGAAGGAAACAAGGAAATGAAGGAAACAATAAACCAACTTAAAAACTCAATAGAAAGCATAAGTAACAGAATAGATCACTTGGAAGACAGAACCTCAGACGATGAAGACAAAATATTTAATCTTGAAAACAAAGTCGAACAAACAGAGAAGATGGTTAGGAATCATGAACGAAACCTCCAAGAAATATGGGACATCATGCAAAGACCAAATTTAAGAGTAATTGGGATTGAGGAAGGCACAGAGATACAAACCAAGGGTATGAATAATCTATTCAAGGAAATATTATCAGAAAATTTCCCTAATATGATGAATGAGATCGAAAATCAATTACAAGAAGCTTACAGGACACCAAACGTACAGAATTACAACAGATCCACACCAAGGCACATTATAATGAAAATACCTAACATACAAAACAAAGAGAATTTTAAAGGCTGCGAGAGAAAAGCATCAGATTACCTACAGGGGGAAACTGATACGGATATCAGCAGATTTCTCAGCCCAGACCCTAAAAGCAAGAAGGGCCTGGAACAATATATTTCAAGCTCTGAAAGAAAATGGATGCCAACCAAGAATCTTATACCCAGCAAAACTTACCTTCAGATTTGATGATGAAATAAAATCCTTCCATGATAAACAAAAGCTTAAAGAATTCACAAAGAGAAAGCCTACCCTACAGAACATTCTCAACAAAATATTCGAAGAGGAAGAAATGAAAAATAACAATGTCAGTTATCATGGGGAGGAACTACCCTAAAGAAAGAGTCAACCAAAGGAGAAACAAAGTTAAGCTAAAAACCCTAAAAAAGCTAAAATGACAGGAAATACAAGGCATATCTCAATAATAACCCTGAATGTAAATGGCCTAAACTCATCAATCAAAAGACATAGACTGGCAGACTGGATTAAAAAGAAAGACCCAACAATATGCTGCCTTCAAGAGAC
>JAJEJO010003394.1:49431-78468 GCA_020662805.1 Glaucomys volans | reverse complement strand
GTGGTGGCATCTGGGTTCCAGTGGCTTTTGGTGGTGACAGTGGCAGGTTTTGCAACGTGGAGGCCAATGGCATCCAGCGTTTCCTCAGGTCTGGACACAACAATGCCTTCTGTGCAACATAGAAACAGGCAGTGTTTTTGGTTTTTTTTTTTTTTTTTTTTTGCCCACCAGCTGCATGGATGAAATCTCTGGGAGCAGCGAAGGCAGCAGTGTTGACCCAGAGTTGCAAAGCTCCTTAGAGAAGCTCTCTCATTCCCTGGATGCAGGCTGACTCTGAGGGCAAAAGCCAAAACTGGTTTTCTTGGCCTTTTTGTTTTTATCTCAGTCTTTAAGTTTGATCTTAAACATCCAGCAAGCCAGTTCCACCAGTCATAATGCAGGAGTACTGGGCTTTAATTTCAATGTCTATAACTTTGCAATTATTTACTCCTTTTTATCTAACTGGGGTTTTTTTATTATCTTATCTGCTCTATAGGTGATGGCTTAGTATCTCAAACTAATTTCCCCGAAGCAGTACTTCTTCAAAACATTAATCAGGCATCAGCTATAGAACTTACAAGGATAAATACAAAATAGAATTAACAACAGTAAGAATATATCTAGTTTGTGTAATAGTCATCCTAAATCCTGCCTGAGTTATATATTTCCTATTTGATATCACAGTAATTTCACAACAGAAATCAATCTTTCTAATATAACTTTAAATAATCTGAAAGCTGACTTATATGGGAGACATTCTG
The DNA here is from genome assembly GCA_020662805.1 of Glaucomys volans. Taxonomy (NCBI): domain Eukaryota; kingdom Metazoa; phylum Chordata; class Mammalia; order Rodentia; family Sciuridae; genus Glaucomys; species Glaucomys volans. The sequence goes on along the minus strand of JAJEJO010003394.1, from coordinate 77,728 downwards.
ACTTGTAGCAGGGTGGGAGGCAGACCCCCACTTCAGGTAAGGCAGGGCCTTTAACAAATCTTTGATAAAGCATTCTAGTTCTGAAGTTGATATTTTCCTCCTCTTTGAACATCATTTGGCAGAGTCTACATGTATTGTTTCCTGAGTCTATGTGAATGGTAGTTTCTAACTTTCCTTTTGTGTGGCAAAGTGACCAAATGTTTTTTTATGTTTCATGATATTAACCTTTAAACAAATCAGGCCCTCACTAAGTTTGAATACATTTGCATTTGAATTTTCATCTCTGTAAAAAGTAACAAATTTAGCAGGTTCTGTTATAGAACATTAAATGATAAAAATTAAGTCCTCAATAAAATTTGTTATTCTTATAAATTACTAGCACAGACAAGCCTAGTTTGGAGAACATCAGCCCAACAAATCCTCTGCTCTAAAGACTTGTGCACCTGGAAGGCATGGACACATTAATATACAAAAAGCAACCAAACCTAACTTTTCAAGAAAAACCTAGACTCTGCAATGTAGCACAATACCCCACCAGTTATTTAACCACAAGAGTATAAACCCCAATCTCCAAGACCAATTGCTCCAAAGAACAAAACTGAACAGACACAATGTTAAGAGCAAATTAGTGTTTTTAAAGAAATCCTTGTCATTTTAATATATTGATTACACTTTGGTTTATATCAGACCATTAATATTTGACCTTAGGAAAAAACCTTAAACAGTTTCTAATTGATGGTCTCACATACATATAACCCCTTAATTGCAAAAACTTGTTGGAATTTGCCTTTTACTTACACATAGAATTTCTTACCCAGAAGCATTTTCTTTTTCCTTTTACTGAATATATTTTCATACCTAGAATCTTCTATCTGCTGGGTTCAATCCCCAGCAACACACACACACACACACACACACACACACACCCCAGGAGGCCTCTCCAGTGACAGGACTCAGTGAGTGAATATGTCTCCTTCCTTTCTGGGGGCTTCTTTTTGTTCATATTCTAAAACAACTCCCATGAAATTTCTGAATTTAGACAAATCATTCCATTTTAATATCTTAATAACCTTGTTTAGTAGTGACACAAAGCAATTTTAAACCCTTTTATTTACCAATTCCTGAAAACACCAATAATGTTTAACCAGATGTCTCTAACACACACATTTGAGTAATTTTTATATGTATCAAACCTAATTTATTTATTTTACTGTAAAAAACAAGATCAGACAAGTAGCATCTGCCATCTCTTTCCTGTGGAAGAAAATTACAGACATCAACATTTTATTATTTTGACCACCTAGAGAATTGTAAGGTACCCAATTGAAATACATTTTCATTTCTTTGAGCGTTCTTTATATCAATTTGATATCACACAAGACAAGACAACACAATACACACTTAAAACAATAAGGCCTTGTAGCTTTTTATCTCCATTGCAATGTAACAGATGTTCAAAAACTTGAGTTAAAATTAGAACTGATCAAAAGTCATGAGCTCAAAAATTCAAAAACACGAGTCCTGGAAATATTACAGGGCCATAAATTATTTTAGTAGAGCACCTTACAATTTACTTTTGCTGGAGTTCAAATAAAAGACTGTTTTTTGCTTTTCTGAGCCACACTGCTGAGCTTCAGGCACAGACCACTTAAACCTGGAAGTGCTTGCAGCTTCAAAAACCTAAAAAGTTATCTGATTGATACTGGGAATCAGCAATTTCTTCATATTTTTCCACCTTGCTAGTGCCAAATACCCTTATAACGCTTAATGGACAAAAGTAATCTGACCCAAAATGTGATACCAGCTTGAACTTTATGTACATGATGAACATCTTTACATATTTTGTATACCTCTGTTCATCTAAAGGGAAACTCTGAACATTCTGCTCATCTGTACAATGAAAAGTACTCAGCTTAATCCACTTATTTGTGGGATACCTGTTACTGATAGAAATCAGAACATCTTTCAATAAAAAACCAAATTTTAGTGCTGCAAGGATTCAACATATAACACAGTAAACCAAACAGCAGCTGGAATCTAAGACAACAAAGTAGGAAATGGCTTTGGCAGAGTTACCTAACAGAAGTTCTGTGGTCAGTGGTACATTCTTGGAAGTCCTGAAAAATGATCTAAAAAAACCAAGTTAGAACAGTGGGGCATACCCATGGGGCTGGCGGCAGAGGCAACTCTGGACGTGAGTTGGGCCGTTCCTGTGGATCGCCCCAGCCCCGTCTGGCATTGCTGCACCCTGCTGCATGTGGGTACCCTGCAGTGAGGTGGGCAGGCGGTGGCAACGGCAGCAGCGGCGACATAACCCCCAACTCCTGGCAGGAGAGCGACAGCGGGCGACAGGATACACGTCCCCGGGGCACGGCCAACTCGTGTGCCTTCCCATGGCGTGAGCCCCACCCTGGCTGGGCGGGCACGGGCGACGACGGCCATCCCGAGCAGGCAGGCTCAGGGCTGCATGGTGTGAGGCAGCCCACCGGAGGGCAGCGGGGTGGCCATGCCCAGAAAAAGACATGGAGGGCACAGCTCAGCAGGAACAGTGCCTCCCCAGCATCCTCTTCTCTCCTCGGCAGGCGCACACGACCACGCGACAACCCCACAACAGCACTCTCGCACCCCTCTCCTCCCTGGCCTCCACTCGCAGGTGTCGGCAGGCGGGGGGGTCTTGAGGGCACCAGCCAGCGGTTTGTTTGCCTTCAGCCCCTCATGCTCATGGTTCCTCCCCCGCCGAGTCCGCCCAGACCAGACTAACAAGACAAATGTAGACAGACAACGGCCGACCAGATTGGGCCCCATTCCGCCTACCGGACTGGGCCCACACGGAGGTCCTACCAGACTCCACACAGAGGCCTACCAGACTAGGTCCAAGCCACATGCAGAGGTTGAGCAGACCCGGCCCCAGGCAGCTGCTACCTGGCAGCCATGCAGCAGGCCGAGCGGACCCAGCCCCAGGCCCCCACCCAGAGATCGATTGGACCAGGCCCACCAGACTGGACCCCACACCACCCAGACCAAACTAACAAGACAAATACAGACAGACAGACAATGGCTGACCAGATTAGGCCCCATGAGGCCTACCAGACTGGGCCCATGAGGGGGCCCACCAGACTGAACCCCACAGGGGCCCACCAGACTAAACCCATGAGGGGGTTCACCAGACTAGGCCTCATGAGGAGGCCTACCAGGAGCCAGGAGTGACGTCTCGCCCTCACCTAGGACTGGTGTAAGCAACTGCATCTAGTCTCACCATGTCCTCCAGATACAGAGAGCTGACTCACTGAAACAGACAGAATACCAGGTGGCTTCAACCAGAAGAGCGTCCTGAAGATGGGCTGGGGTCCCCCCAAGAGTGAGGCTGAGGCACATCCCTCAGGAGCTCCCTTCTACTCAGGGTGGAGGCTCCCAGGCAACCATCACAGGAGGCCAAATTAGGCATGAGGGCTTGGAGAAATCAAATCTTGCTGGGTCCTCCAAATGTTGTACCTGAAGAAAATAAAATCATCCAAGCTGATCATGCAAAGCCAAAAGAAGCCTTTATTTTAGCTGGCCAGTGACAATTGCCCTTACGCCTAAAAGTGGTGTGCCGGGAAATCGCTGCTTTCTATTAATTTTTACTGTGCCTTCACATTTGCTTTTCCTTCTTCAAAAATTGATTTGTTAAAATTTTCTTTGTTTTTTACTTTTACAGACTGCATTTTGATTCATTGTACACAGATGGGATACAACTTTGCGTTTCTATAGTTGTGCACAATGTAGATTCATACCATTTGTGTTGCTTTGCTCTAATTCTATTCCTGCACTTGAAGTCTCAATTAAAATAATACTTCTTTCTACAATCATGCTTTATCATGCCCCCTACTCACTTTATTATGGGGTTTCTTTTCTCTCTTTCTGTTTATATACTACTAATGAAATGGACATTCAAGTACTTATACTTAAGCATTTCTGCTCCTGTGCTAACCTGTGAGCTCTTCTGTGTAACCCTATAGCTTTTACATTTTAGGTCCTCCATAAGTTATTATTGGATGCTAAATAAAAAGAAAAATATTGAAAGGTAATTTGATCTGTAAATTTGCTCTGGATTATTTTTTGCAATTCAGCACACCACCTAATACAAAACATAACATGAGATTTGAAACAAATTAGGAAAAATAAATCCTAGAGGAAACACTAAGCAAAAATGATGGTTTTATTATACACAAAGTGAGAATGCAGGGACTTGTAGGATGCAGCCATGGGCTTATCTATGGAAGCAATTTCTGTGGAAAGGTTTTTCATTTCTCTAAAAATAGTAGGCAGAGATTACAATCTGGTCTTTATGGTTAACTTATCTACATGAAGTTTTCTCAGGGTCTATGATGCAATATAGAATTTTACTATAACTTGATTAAAATATATTAAAGAACTGAATGATAAAAATGCTTCATCTCCTTTATTTGCAACATAATAAATGTATATTTCAGAGATTGAGATACTTTCTTCAGAAGAAAAGCGATGGAAGTAATCATATGCCTTACTGCAGCTCTTCAATGGGTTTCCAATATTAGATTCTATATTTTATGTTGTAACTTTGTAAATGGTACATGAAAGATAGTGAGATTCTCCACAAGAAGTTGGAGATAAAAAAAATAGACTTGACCTCTGAGATTTAAACTATTGAAATGTGCAGAGAAAGGGGAGAGAGAAAAAGTTTGCAATACTTGCTAGAACCACTATCTAGAGTATTAAATTGAAAGAAATATAGTATTAAAAGAAAGAACTAACCAACATAGAAAATTATGTTTAGATTATCATTTAGCCCTGCAGTTTCTCTAATTCTTTACTGACCTGGAAGGCAACTTCTGATATTTTCTTCCCAAGAGTTTAACTAGAATTAAAGTCTATTTTTATGACTGTGTAGGTAACACAGTAATGAGAATTACCAGAGCCTCCATAAATTTATCAAATTATGGTGCAGCTCTGAAGATTTTTCAACCTTTTTAATTTTTTTTTAACTTCATCATGACTGTATTTATTTTATTGGCAATAATTTTCTTTGATTTTTCCCCTAACAATAAAATATTGTTTTATAATAATAAAATGAAAGATAATTATATATTAATACTTTATTGCTTTCAAAGCACAAAAATAATAACTACCTACAGCAATTGCAATTATCACACTTTCGTAGAGTCTAAAACATCAGTGTGATAAGTAGGCTAAAATTCAACTAGCAATCATGTCACCAAAATAATACAGTTCCCTCATCAGCTGAGATTATATAGAGTTGCAAACTGTCACATCACTTAATGATTGCATTTGCTAGATTTAAGAATTCAAAGAGAGCCATGCAGATTAACAAATTCATCTTACTACCTAAATTTTCAGCCCCATGCTGGATGTTTACATTGTAAAGAGAGTCTCAAATATCTAGAGAGGCCGATTGGTCACTTTTTAAAGTAGCTAATAACCTCAACAACTCTAATTGTAAAAGCGTGGATTCCCCTAGAGTTCCAACAACCATAACCAGATTATAACTTAGGTCATACAGAATATTAGATTTCCTTCTGCAAATCTGCTTCTCTAGACCGTACTTTACCCCAGATTTTCAATTTCTTTGTTACGCAGTTTTGACACATTTGTACCCTAGTTTGTGTCCTTTAACTAAATTCCATTGTATCCATATAGTTCTTAAAGTGTGATTCTATCTAATGATTGTATTATATCGAGAATAGTCTGAGAACTGGTACAGAGTAGAGGGATACCTGTAAGTATGAGTGTCCTGTATATTCAAAATTGATATATTTAAATTCTAACAGGCAGTGTAATCAGATGGGGGACAGTCCATTGGGAGGTGATTAGATCATGAAGGTGGAGCCCTCATGAGTGGAGTTAATTCTCCTATAAGAAAAAACATGAATGATATAATTTATCTCCTGGTTATGTGAGAATACAATGAGAAAGCAGATGTATAAAACTCATAAAATGTCTCCTCCCAGAAGCCAGATCTGTTTTTGTCTATGAAAGAAATTGAAGAGGACACAAAAATGTGAAAAGACATTTCAAGTTCATGGAGTGGGAAGAATTATATCATTAAAATAACCAAAAGCTATATCAATTCCCTATCAAGATATCAAGGACATTCTTCACAGGATGAGGAAAAAAATCATAATATTTATATAAAAACAAAATAAACCTGAATAGCCAAAGTCACCTGTAGGAAAAAGAACAAAATAGGAAAAATTACACTACCTGACTTCAAAATATACTGCAAAGATGTAGCAATCAAAACAGCATAGAATTGGCACAAAAACAGAAATACAGACCAACGTAACAGAAAAGAGAGACTAAATGTAAACTCATGGTTCTACAGCCAGCTTAATTTGACAAAAGTGGTATGGACACACATTGGAAAAAGGACAAACTTTCCTATCAGTGGTGATGAGAAACTGGATATCCACATGGTGAAGAAGAAAACTAGATCCCTCTCTCTCTCCAGTTATAAAACTCAACTCAGAATGAATCAAAGAATGAAATATAACAGCAGTAACTGTGAAACTACTAAAAGAAAATATGGAAGAAATGCTTCCAGATATTAGAATGGACAAGGACTTTTTGGACAAGACTCCAACAGCACAGAAAACAAAATAAAAAATAGACAGAATCACATCAATTAAAATGCTTATTTACAGCAAAGTAAAATATCAAAAGTAGAGAGATAAACTACAATATGAAAGAAAATGATTATGTTCTATGCATCTGACAAAGGGTTGATATCCACAATATATAGATAACTCCAGAAACTAATAGCAAAACTCAAAAAATTAAATTAAAGATCTGAATAGATATCTCTCAAAAGAAGATATACATATAGTCAGCAGTTATATAAAAAATTCTCAGCATCACTAACCATCCGTGAAGTGCAAATCAAAAACATAAGTTATCAATCACCTCACTCCATTTAGAATGGCTATTTATCAAAAAGACTGAAGATAACAAACTCTGGTGATAATGTGTGAAAAAGGAAACGCCTTGCACATTGTTGGTGGAAATGTAAATTAGTACAGCTATTATGCAATACAGTATGTAATTTGCTCAAAAAAGCAAGAATATAATTATCATTTGACCCTGCAATTCCACCTTGGGGCATACATATCTAAAGGGAAAAAGTTAGTGTGTCAAAGAGACATCTGTACTTTCAAATCCATTGCAGCACTATTTACAATATCTGAGAAATGGAAACAACCTTGATGCCCATAAACTAATGAATGGATATAGAAAATGTGGTGCATAAACACTATGGAATACTAATTCAGCTATTAAAAAAGAGACAAATTCTGTCATTGGTGGCAACATGAATGGAATTGAAGATCATTATGGCAATTGAAATTATCCAATCACAGAAAGCTAGTACCACATGATATCATTTTTATGTGGACTCTAACAAAGTTGATCTCAAAGAAGTTGAAAATAGAATGGGGTTAGGAGAGTCTAAGGATAGTACAGAGGAAGTAATGTGGAAATGCTAATTAATTGGATCAAAGTTACAGTTAGGAAGGAGAAGTTCTAATGTGCTGCTGTAACATAGGGTGATTATAGGTAACAATAATGTACTGTGTACATTTTTAACCTGATTTAACTACTATATAATGCGTACATGTAATGAATTATTACATTACCCCATTAATCTGCATCCCTTCTGAAAATTTCTATGTACTAGTTGAAAAATAAAATGAACAAAAATCAAGAAATGCACACTTTTTTTTTAGAAGCAAAAAAAAATCCCTATACTGTAATAACACTGAAATGCAAGATTGAACATTTTGACTGAAAAAAAAAATCTTAACATCTTCAAAAAGAAAATTTCACTGGATGAAGGGAAATTATATTCAAGAACATTACATTCGAAGAGAACAAAGTCAAATTTCCACTGAAAGAGTGTGGAGATTTCTAATGGCCATTTGCTGGGAATTGTAGGCCAACTGGGTTGTTCCCTAATTGACTTTCCCCAAAGGAAAATTAAATTTTTGCTAATATGTTCTGGGCAGGCCTCTGCTTTATTTGGCATGTCAGCCACTAATCCTAGACGCCTACCATCTCACAGAGACTGAGAGATGGGCCACCATCTTCCAGGATGATGACATTTCCCTTGAAACAGGAAGATGCTGATCTTGAAAAAGACAGTCCTGGCTCTAAAACTCAATAAGAGGCTTTTCAAAACTATTTTAAAACTAATAGTTAAACTATTATTAACTGTGAATCCTTGAACCTTGCAAACAACAGATAGGGTGATATGGAAGCTTATTTCCCTTAACAACTATAAGGTTTGGTACTCTGGTAAGCTATAAAGTAGCTTAGGGATAGAGAAGGAACTTACAGTTAAAGTTTTTCTAAGGCAAGCACTGTACTATCAGTCTTTCCCTTGACTGTAGGAAAAGTCAGGAGCCTACAGTCAGAAAGAAGCTGAGAGAAATACATAGTCAAGCTGAGGGAAGTACTTGAAGTCTTTTTAGTTAACATTACATTTTTAAGTCTAATTAGTTTTAAAAATAACAAAAATAAAATAGTATCATTTCAAATAAATTAATCTTCCCTTAATTCAGTATCCTCATCTCTGAAGGAGATTTTAGTAGATAATTCATTAGATTAATTGTGAGGTTTTAATAAAATTATGAAGCTGTAACCCTAATTTCATAGTCTGGAAGATTACTTTCCGTCAACACAATAATTGCTATTTTTATTACTATCATTGGTTTTCTTCCATTGTAAAATTTCATTTGGTCTGCAGAAATGTAATCTACCACTCTGATATGTTGACTTCATAGATATTTTAAAATCAACAAGATATTCTGGCAATAAGCCACACTGCTATTATCTCTTTGTTAGTTATTTGCTTACACAGATGGACCCCTGTTCAGGAAAATAACAACAATGAAAAAAAGCAAACAAAAACATTTGACTAGTTTCAATAACATTAGATCTGCTTTGAATAAAAATATAGTCTTTTATAAGCATACTTTGCATATTTGAATATGTATTCTCATTCTAAGGAAATATCTCATATTTTAATACATAATTATTTTTCCTTATATTTTCAGTATTGGAAAACAGAGTACCAAACCCTATAGTTGTTGAGGGAAATAAGCTTCCATATCACCCTATCTGTTGTTTGAAAGGTTCAAGGATTCACAGTTAATAATAGTTCAATTCATTAAATATAAAACAAACCATGCAAATGTGATGTGAAATTAGTGGTCCCAGTTTTATGAGGTAACAAGGCAAGTAAAATGTGTTCTCTTTTTTAAAAATAGTGATGGTTTTTTGCTGTAAATAGAGCGTTTTAAATTCCAAATGGTAGGTGGGAAAAGTAATTTAGTATAAGAAGTATATCATATATTCAAATTAGAATATAGAGAGACATTGTGTATATATGTGTAATATATACGTGTTTATATTATATGTTAAATTTATTATATAAAAATTATATACATATATATAAATTTTATACTACTTTAAAGTAAACATTTATTGGAAGAGATTAATCAGAAAATATAGTAAGAATTGGCCAAGTTATATAGACCTTTCTATGAGAACAGATTTAGCCCAAAGTATAGTTCTGTATGGAGGAGTAATAAACTCTTGCTATACTCAATTGGAAATCTTCATTCTTTAAACATAGATGCTCACATGAGCTTTCCTTCCTAGAGAAAACACATCTCAGTATGGCAAACATGGTCCAAACATTCCTACATTCAATGGGTCACTGGAGATCTATTTTGATTCAGGATTTGGTTCTTATGTTTTGCCAGCCATCAGTCTACTTCAGTAAATATTTTCCAGGCATTCATTAATCTGTGTAGACTATTTTAACAAGTGAACAGATTTTTTTTTTCTGAACACTTTATTCTTTTCTGAATACTATATTGGATTATTTAGGAAGTATATAAAAGAATGCATCTTCACTGGTACGGAGAATAATGGCTGCCCAAAGTTTTCTTTATCCTAATTCCCTAATTATGTGACTGTGTTACCAAGCATAAGAAGGAAGTTTGCAGATGTAATTAAATATATTAAGATGAGAACATGATCCTTAAACAGCTGGATGAGCCCAGCGTATTCTCAGTTATCTTTATGAAGGAGGCAGGAAACAGAGGTCTCAGTGATACAGAGCCATTTGTCAAGGGGTGCAGGCAGCCTCCAGAGGCTTGGAAAAGAGGAGGAAACCTAAACTCATTTTAAACATTCAAGAAAGACAACCCTACTGACACTTTGATTTAACCCAGTATTTTTCTTCGTTGTTGTTGTACTGCAGATTGAACTCAGGGGCACTGTGTCACCTAAGCTACACTGCTAGCCCTTTTTTACTTTTATTTTAAGACAGGGTCTCACTCAGTTGTTGAGGCTGGCCTCAAATTTACATCCTCCTGACTCAACCTTCTCAGTAACTTGGATTGCAGGTGTACACCACCACATCTGGGTAAACCCAGTATACTTCTGATAGGTAGAACTTATAATAGCCTAAATTTGTGTTGTATTAAGCTACTATTTAGTGGATAGTTTCTAGAGCAGCAATAGAAAATTAACACAAAATACATCATCAAAGGCCTATGGATTAGCTATAAAAACAGAAATTAACTACCCCCCAAAAGTATATGAAAACAATTCTAAAGCATTCAGTAGGTAAAGTGTTGTGAGCAAAGACCATCAAGATTTTTTAGGAGGCATGATTTGAAAGACAGACTTTGAGTCAGAATTTGAAAAATTAAAATTAAAAAATATGTACAAAATGTATAAACAATCTCTTCATATCACCAAATTTCAATAAAACTTGCTATCTGTCCTGCCATTACAACTCCCAACTAGCCTGAAAGTGTCCAAAATTGCATTTTACAAATGCTTATCAATATTCTTTTCATACATTTGTTCTCAGCCCTTCACTTTTGTACCTTGCATCCAAAAACCTCTGGATTCTGCTACACTAGTACTCAACAACTTGTGTCCTTCATGAAAACTCTCATGCCATTACTAAAGATGCTTGTTGTTAGTACTTTCCAAGGTTAAAAAAAATGTAAAAAAAAGAAAGAAAAACATGATTGGGTAGCAGAGGTGAAATTATTTTCCAATTAGACCCTGTGCTGCCAGGGTACCAGTGTTTCCAAAAAGATATCATAATTTCTGCATCTTCCCTAGTTCTAGTACTTTGTAACTTGCCAAGAGCTGAGTAAAAATGCCTCATTCAACTTCTGGCTATCGGGTCAAATGTATAAGGTTAGGAGTTGACCCAGTCATAAAGGAAGCAAACTATGTAAAATGAATACTGTGTTGTTAAGCCTATTATAATCTATGTCCAAATTCTGTCTCAGAAATCAATGAAAGTGTCATTCATTCTTGAATTAACATCTTATATGAGTTAAATCATTGGGTACTCCATTTTTATTCTTAATTTGCCTGCAGACAAGCAATATTTCTGAGGAGTAAAAAGTATCTGAATGAAATGACAAAAAGTTTTGAGACAATCAGAACTTGAAGATGGAATATCCCAGAGAAAAGGCAACTGCAGAGATGGGAAGTAGCATTTTGAAAATTCAGTGATCTGGCCAATTTTTACCAAAAGGAGAAATACTGAGATAATTTTAGAGGGGGGATTCAGATAAATATTAGAGAGCTAGCACAGCTTTGACTACTTTAAAGGCTAGAAAAAGAAAAATTGGAATTCAGGGTTACAAAGACAGCAAAATTCCACGGTTCCTAAGAGAACAGAAGTGCAAATAAGCAAGCTAATGCCGCATTTGCTCCCACTCCAGGCTCTACTGATGTCTCAAGCTACCCCAGAAAACAGGCCAACACATATATGGCAAAAAGCTGAAAAAAAGAGAAGACTCTACCAGTGGATTTTAAAATTACAGAAGTAGAAAGTGATATTGGGGACCCATGAAGAATGAAAGCCTTCAGTTAATATATCCAGCTTTCAGTTGTGAAATATGAACAGAGCTTAGTGGCTGCATAACTAAGATCAAATATAACTTCCACACTTTTTTTTCCTTTACTGGATTAATGTGATCTGATCTCACTCACCTATAAGAAAATAGAATGAACTAAAGTTAGGGAATATATTGTCATCCTGTCCTCCACAACTTTTATTAAAAAAAATTCATTCACTTCTCAATCATGAATTCCACAGACTGATCTGAGAGAGTAAAGAAAACAACAGAAACATCTGTACTGATGAGTCAGTTCTCAGGCATGAACAATAAAATACTCATAGTTAAATATTATAAGAAAATAGAAAATATAGCTGAGAATTTTCTCCCAGTAACAGAAGTTATTTTTTTAGCTAAAGTGATAAATTTTTTAAAGTGTAGTAGCTTAAATTAAAGATTAAAGAGGATGAGCTTAAAAGCAAAGTAGATATAACATAGGAGAGCCGTGAACTAAAAAAAAAAAAAAAAAATATGTAAGAAAACCACAGTCAGATTAATGTATAAAGATAAAGGATGGGTCAAATTCCTAAAAGTCGTGTGGTCTGATGGGCACAAGTTTTGACCAACTAAACTATGCTTTCTTTTCCTAATGGGAGGAAACCAAAATGAGGTAGAAGGAATACATGAAGAGGTATACAGTACTTCTTTTCCAAACTACTTAAAATACTTCAGGCCATGTGTTATGGTTTAAATATGTGGTGTCCCCTAAAAGCTAATGTTGAATATAATGCAAGAAAGTCTTAAGTGAAATATTACATATGAGAGTCTTAAACCAATCAGCACATTAATCCACTGATAGGAATTAACTGGGCAGTAACTGTAGGCAGGTATAGTGTGGTAGGAGGATGTAGGTCATTTGGGGGTGTTCCCATGGAGTTCATATTTTATTCCTGGAGAGGACAGTAGGCTCTTGCTCTCTCTCTCTCTCTCTCTCTCTCTCTCTCTCTCTCTCTCTCCCCATTTCCTGGTTGCATCTTTTTGAGCTGCTTTCCTCTTCCACACCCTTTCATCCTGATGTTTTGACTTATCTCAGGCCCCAAGGATTTGAGTTGGGCAGACACCTCTGAAACTATGAGCACCAAATAAACTTTTCCTCAAGTTGTTGTCAGGTCTTTCGGTCACAGGGACAAAAAAAGCTGACTCAAAAATTTGGTGTTCATAAAGCTATAGCAAATTCAAGTAGTGTAAATTCAAAGAAATCAATATCCAGATCCCTTAAAATTAACAAGCTAAAAACAAAAACCAAGAAAAAATTTTCAATGGAGTTTTTAAAGAAGACATATTACCTTTAAGGAAGCAAGAGAAGATCAGTAAGTGTGGGATTAACAAAAACAGATGGAGTTTTGTACAGGGTGAGAGATATGGGTTTAGTTTCATTTTGCTGCATATGGATTTCCAGTTTTCCCAGCACCATTTGTTGAAGAGGCTGTCTTTTCTCCATTGCATGTTTTTGCCTCCTTTGTCAAGTATGAGATACCTGTACTTATTTGGGTTTGTCTCTGTGTCCTCTATTCTGTACCATTGATCTACCTGCCTATTTTGGTACCAATACCATGCTGTTTTTGTCACTATTGCTCTGTAGTATAGTTGGAGGTCTGGTATTGTGAAACCCCCTGCTTCGCTCTTCTTGCTAAGGATTGCTTTAGCAATTCTGGGTCTCTTATTCCTCCATATGAATTTCATGATTGCTTGCTCTATTTCTATAAGGTCCATCATTGGGATTTTAATTGGAATTGCATTGAATTTGTATAGCATTTTTGGAAGTATGGCCATTTTGACAATATTAATTCTGCCTATCCAAGAACATGGGAGATCTTTCCATCTTCTCAGATGCTCTTTAACTTCTTTCTTTAGCGTTCTGTAGTTCTCAGTGTAGAGGTCTTTCACATCTTTTGTTAGATTGATTCCCAAGTATTTTATTTTTTTTTGAGGTTAGTGTGAATGGGGTAGTTTTCCTAATTTCTCTCTCAGAGGATGCATCACTTACAAATAAAAATGCATTAGATTTATGAGCATTAATTTTATATCCTGCTACTTTACTGAATTCATTAATGAGTTCCAGAAGTTTTCTGGTGGAATTCTTAGGATCTTCTAGATAGAGAATCATGTCATCAGCAAATAGGGATAGTTTGATCTCTTCTTTTCCTATTCGTATTCCTCTAATTTCTTTGGTCTGTCTAATTGCTCTGGCTAGAGTTTCAAGAACGATGTTGAATAGTAGTGGTGAAAGAGGGCATCCCTGTCTTGTTCCAGTTCTCAAGGGGAATGCTTTCAATTTTTCTCCATTTAGAATGATGTTAGCTGTAGGCTTAGCATAAATAGCCTTTACAATGTTAAGGAATGTCCCCACTATCCCTATTTTTTCTAGTGTTTTGAGCATGAAGGGATGCTGTATTTTATCAAATGCTTTCTCTGCGTCTATTGAAATAATCATGTGGTTCTTGACCTTAAGTCTGTTGATGTGGTGAATTACATTGATTGATTTCCGGATGTTGAACCAACCTTGCATCCCTGGGATGAAACCCACTTGATCATGGTGCACTATCTTTTTAATATGCTTTTGTATGCGATTCGCTAAAATTTTGTTAAGAATTTTTGCATCTATGTTCATTAGAGATATGGGTCTGAAATTTTCTTTCCTTGATGTGTCCTTCTCTGGTTTTGGTATCAGGGTGATATTAGCTTCATAGAATGAGTTTGGAAGGGTTCCCTCCTCCTCTATTTCATGAAATACTTTGAGGAGTATTGGAATAAGCTCTTCTTTGAAGGTCTTGTAGAACTCGGCTGTGAATCCATCTGGTCCCGGACTTTTCTTTGTTGGTAGGCTTTTGATGACTTCCTCTATTTCATTGCTTGAAATTGGTCTGTTTAAGTTGTGTATGTCCTCCAGATTCAGTTTGGGTGGCTCAGACGGAAAACAGAAGGCATCTTTCAAATGATAAAATAATGTTTTTAATGTAAAAATCTTACGTTTATCAAAAATAACTTCAAAGTAATAATGTTACTGATGTCTAAATTTATTTTTATACCACAATAAGGTAAGAGTTTTATCAAGATTTCACTTTTACTATGTCACATCTTAGGGACAATTTTTTTTTTCTTTACTCAGTAAATTTCTATTATTATTTTAGATTTGTAGTTATACATAGTAGTTTATTCTGACAAATTCATACATGCATGAAAATCAATTTCAGTTAATGATCTTCTCCTTTCCAATCTCCCTCCCCTCTCCCATTCTCCTTCCTCTACTCAACTTGTTCCTATTTTTTTGTCTATTAGTTTGTATTTGATTGGTTATTTATGTTATCCTATCCTTTCCTCCCCCTTTCCTTTATTTTATTCTAGCTTCCACATATGGGAGAAAACATTTGACCTTTGAAGAGTTTCTGAGTTTGGCTAATTTCACTTAACATATTCTCCATTTCCATCCATTTACCAGCAACTGTCATATTTCATTCTTTTTTATGGCTGAAGAGAACTCCACTGTATGTGTGTGTATGTGTGTATGTATATACGTATATATGTATATATGCATAGATCCATGTATGTGTATGTATCTCAAAATCTCTTAATTCAATCATCTATTGACAAGCATCTGGGTTGATTCTATAACTTAGCTCTTATGAATTATGCTGCAATAAACATTGATGTGGCTGGGCTGCTGCAGTATGCTAATTTTAAATATAAAAAATAAATACAACAGATTTATATTGACATGTATTGTACACATTTATGCAGTATAGTGATAATTTAATATACATATATAGTGTGCAATGATCCAATCAAGATAATTAGCATTTTCATCTTCATCACAAAACATTCCTTAATGTAGGGAACAATTCAATATGGGCTGAAAGGATAGAGACAATAAGATAAGGCAAATAGAGTAAAATACTAATGTTCATGTGTGAACAGTGGCATTCTTTGTTTCGACTGTCAACTCTTTGTCAAATTTACTATTTGAAATTTTCCATAATAGCAAATAGAGAAAAAAATGAAACCATAAAGTCTTTCCTGACAGATGAAAACATCTATGTATAAAAAATATTAATATGAAAATATGTTTAGTATATTTAGTCAGTAGGGAAGTGTTATTTTCAGTTCTGGTAAAAATACCACCCAATGCCCAAAGAGTGCTTAAAATAATTGAATCAACTAAAAGAAAGTAGATAACAACATGTGTTGGACTAGTATGTTCGGCAACAGGAATTCACCACACTGCTAGTGATTTTATGGTAATATGTTGCACAGTCTGTAACAAGGGAGGTTGAGCAGTTGCACTACGCTGGGTGCAATGTAGGCGAACTATGGGAAAAGGAACTCCGTCTCTGTGCACCAAGGTCGGAGAAGAAGAGCTTCATTGGGGGAGATGGAGTACTTGTCACAACGGAAGCTGTTTCTGTTTTTATTGCACATAACAGTGTCCTTTCTATGCTTGCAGTTAAGCTAGCATACATCTCAAAGCAGGCTCACACCTATTCATCAGACCATACAGTAAATTTCCATTGCCTTAGTTCTACTAACCACAGAGGAACATGTGTTCACTTAACACAAAGAAGGGCCATTTCACAGGCCACAGAAGAACTGTCTTACAGAACACAGAAGAATATCCTGTTCACAGATCGCAAGACATGGGGATGGGAGGATCCTGGCTGGTGCCTTCATCTGTGACAGAACACCATGTAGGCCTCCATCCAGGGGAAAGGGCCCATAGTAATATAGCTACTAAAGTAAGTCATGGCTACCGTATCACCCAGAACTCCAATTTTTAGATATCTATATATGTGCAACATATTCCATGTGTAAATAGTTAATATCAGTATTATTCATATTAGCACAAACTGTAATCTTACCAAATACACATAATATGTTTCAGCTCTGGTTGAGAGGCAATGGTATAGAGTTATAATTTTCTCCAATATTATATATATTCATATACTTGCATTTGGTATATACTTTCAATTTATATTTCTTTTATAAAGTGAATCATTTTTTCCCTTTTTTAAAATATGAACAACAGAAATAGGAAACCATTATTTTTTACAAGTTACATTTTTAGTTGGTGCATTGTAATTATACTTAACAGTGGGACTCAGTATAGCAGAAATTGTTACATGCAAAGGAAACACAGCATGTCCCTATCATCTCATATTTTTGGTGAGGAAACTAGAACTCAGGGAAGCCAAGTCATTTGCCGGAGTTCATAAACGTTAAAGGTGTTAGTAGACCAAATTGGTTTCATTGAGTGTTTATCAAATGCTGTTCCTTGTGAAAACACTTTATACTTACCTAATTAAAATAATCACAGAAAAACAGCTGATGATTTATGATGGTTCATATATTTAGTAATGAAATGAATGAATCACACCAAAACTGCTTTCATAACTTAGGTTATTCACAGGAGTTTGGAAAGCACACGTCAACAGGAATAGTAACAGAAAACCTTGGTAGTGCTTCGTGACAGAAGATTTCAAGGTGTTTGATAAAGATAAAAATAAATTCTCATTTATTTCTATTTTTTCCAGCACATATAGCTAAGCTTCATTGACCCACCTACGTTTCTAGGGAATTATTTCCTGAACCATTTTCTTCAGAATAATAAATGGAAAACTAATATATTATTTTCTTAATCTAGTAGCCAATCTGAATCTCATGCTTTTGCTAGTGGTTTATTGTTTGCTTCATATTAACAAATTTGATTCCTAAAGCTCTGTCTCAGTTCTAAAACAGTACCTCTCCAGCTAGTTATTTCATTATCCTTAGCAATATATAAACAAACTTATTTGTTTGTTGACTTATTACTGCTCTAGTAAAATCAGTAATATTATCTACCTTATGGACTGATCAATTCCTTTCACCTAGAAAAATGTATAACCTAAAAATCTATAAGATGAACGAATGAATAAGGCCATGGATATATATTCTATGTGATTTATTAGGGTGATTTATATATAAAATCAACTCAGTTATATGAAGTGGATTGAGGAGCTTCTCCTTCTCTGGGACCTGTGGTAGAAAGAAATCTAGGTTGGTCTCTGAGATCCCTGCCTACTGATGTATATGTCCTCCATATTTCCTCCTGTAGAGAGTAGTCTTGGCCTATGAGTATAATGGAATTTTCTCCCTGATTTTCTTGGGTTATATGATAAACCTAAGAAACCATAGGGATTTTTTCAATATAATCAAACTCTTATATTTGGTGATTTTGACTTAATCAGAAAACAGAACATAACAGAACAAAACAGAACAAAACAGAACATAACCTTAGGTTAATTAGGTGAAAGCCTCTTAAAAAGGAAATAGGTTCTTCTTTATAATAATCACAAAGAATTGAGATCCTTTATTTTGAAAAAATAAACTACACATGGCAGGGTCAGTGAAGAACCCCAGGTAGCCAGGAACTACAAGAGCCTGGAGGAGCTAGAAGAGATCTCATTGAGGCAGCCAAGCAAGATCTTGGAGACTTCAGTGCCATACCACAGAACCTGAATTTCGCTCAAGCACATGAGTTTGGAAGAGGACTCTGAGCTCCAAAAATACACTTAGCCAGATGGACACTTAGATTTCAGCATTGCAAGATCATGAGAAAGAACTCAACTAATTCACGACTAGACTCCTGATTCGCAAAACTGTGAGATGAAAAAAAAAAAACAAAATGTATGTTGTTTTTAAGCTTCTGAGTGTGTGATAATCTGTTACATAACATAGAAAACTAATGCAGGGTATGGAAGAATCAATACAGATGGTGGTGGTGTTTAGAAAATCCTAAAATTAGGGATGAATGTTCCAAAGTCTTGTACCTCTTGAATATTAAAAAGCCACAGAGAGTACAAGTTATTGTGCTATTTTGGATAATGAAAAAAAAATTTATAACTACTAAGTGTTTAGAATACTAAGCATTTTTACCACTGAGACATCCTTTCATCATGTGTAATAGGTTTAATATTAAATGCCAAGCGACATCAAGATGCCATTAACTAGAAACTCACAGACCATAAAATCTTATTTTAAAAAATAAGAGCAAAACAAAACAAAGGGCTATGTCCAGAGGAAGACACTTTCAACTTTGATATTGTTAGGGTTGACCTTTTTCTAATTGTAGTACATCATATAAACATTTAGTTTTTTTTAAATATCAATATACACATTGATTATATATATTAAAGGGATCCATTGCTTACTTTCCATATGCATACATTGTGCTTTGATCGGATCTATGTATAGTTCTTCACCTCGCCCTGCAAAGCCCTGCAAGGCACCCTTCCCAGGCTCTAGTAATCATATTATATATTCAGATGGACTTTTTTCCCTTTTATTTTCCACATGTGACAGAGAACATGGGATACTTATCTTTCTTTAGAGGAAAAGTTTTGGTTTGGTTTGACTTGGTTTAGTTTGGCAATTAAACAACCTAGGGTCTCACCCACACTACGTAATTGCTCTACCAATGAGTATCTGCAGCCCAACACTTACATCTTCCTATGTCTGACTTTTCTTAATATTATGTCCCCCAGTTCCATTCATTTTGCTTTAATGGTAGGCTTTAATTCTTTTTATGGCTGAATAATACTTAATTACTTAATCTGATTCCAGATCTTAACTATCATGAATAGTGCTGCAATAAACATGCCATACAAGTATCTATTTCTTACGCCGACTTCATTTCCTTTGGATATTTTTATGGTTTGAATATGAGATGTCCTCCAAAACTCCCATGTTTGGAAGTGAAGTGATTGGATTGGAAAAGCTGCAACATATTCAGTCCATCCTTCTTATAATGGAGTAATTGTGGGCAGGTGATGGCTGGAGGAGGTGGGTCATTAGAGATATGGCCTGCAAGGACTCATTTTCCCCCTCCCTCTTTTTACTTCCTGACTACTGTGAATTGAGCAGCACTCCTCTGCTGTGCCCCTGGCTGTGATGTAATGCTTTATCTTGGTCCTAGAGCAATAGATTTAAGTCATCTGTGGCCTGAGACCTCTGAAATGCTGAACTCCACATAAACGTTTCCTCTTCTTAGTCCTTCTTGACAGGTATTGTGATCACAGTGACACAAAACTGACTAACCCAAAAATATACCCAGGAATGACGCAGCTGGATCATGTTGTTGTTCTATTTTTAGTTTTTTGAGGAACCTCCATAATGATTTTCCAGCGTGGCAATAATAAACTACATTCCTCCCTGCAGTTGATCAGAATTCCCCATTTCCCATATCTTTCTCAACATTTGCTACTTATTTCTTTTCATAATAGTCATCCTAACTGGGACAAAATGGTATCTCATTGTAGTTTCAATTCACGTTTCCTTTTACATTAATCATACTGAGCTTTTTTCATATATTTCTTTGCCATTTGTATTTCTCCTTTCTAGAAGTATCTATTTAGATCCTTTTTCCACTTTTTATATTGGGTTATTTGGGGGTTTGCTAAGTTTTTTGAGTTGTTTATATCATCTGGACATTAACCCTTCATTGAATGAACAGCTGACAACTGTTTTCTCCAATGCTATAGGTGTTTTGTCATTATGTTGATAGTTACCTTTGCTGTGTAGAAGTTATTTAGTTTGATATCATTACGCATGTCGATTTTTGCTTTTGTTTCCTATATTTGAATTCCTATACTGAAAAATAGTTATCTGCATCAATGTCTTGAAATATTTTCCTCTAGTAGTTTTAGAGTCTCAGGTAGCATTAAGGTCTTTGATAAATTTCCAGTTAATTTTTGTACAGGGTGAGAGAACAGGTTCTTTTTCCAAATGGATGTTTTTGGCATCTTTGTCAAAAATTAGCTGGCTGGAGATATGTGGCTTATCTTCAGTTCACTATTCTATCAGTATACATGTCTATTTTATGCAAATACCATGCTGTTTTGATAACTATGAGTATGTCATATATCTTAAAATCAGATATTGTGATGCTTTGAGCTTTTCTGTTGTTCCTTGAGATTGCTTTGGTTTGGGGAAGAGTGGTCTTTTGACATTTTGTGTAGCTTTTAGCATTGTTTTCTGTTTGTATGAGAATGACATTTACACTTGATGGGAGACAGGTATAGGGCCTATGCCACTTAAGTGAGACCTATCATTTCTACCCAAAACAGTGTTTGAAAATTGTATGGCAAACTAGAAGAGGGAGGAGGAGGAGGAAGAGGAAGAGGACGGAAGAAACAGCTCATTTTGATGGTGCTACAAGGTTTTTGCCAACCCAAACTTAAAGTTACACATACGCTTTTACCAACCACCAAGTTTTCATGTGTTTTCAAGGTGATGACTACTATACAAGGAAACAAAGCCTCATATCATCTCCTTAGATGGGTTTTTTCTTACCACTTTGGTTAAAAATGACTTTTTAGTTTCTTTCCTATTACCATGATCAGCTTTTCTTTCTTTGAAGCAATTAATTTTTCCAAAATTTAAATGTGTTCAAAATTGGTAATAATTTGGTATAAACTGATGACATTCTGCTTCACTTAAAATAATAAAATGTTGGAAATGTATTTTTAATATGTAAATTTAGATAAATTCTATTGCATCTCTGTAGTTCAATAAGGTATAACAGTGTTCAGAATCATCAATCACATTCTAATGTGGAGTCCAATGAACACAGTGTAAATCAAATAATGCAAGAAAAGGGAAAAAGCAGCATAACTTGTAATCATCAATTGACAACTTAAAGAGAAAAGAAAGAAACAATATTTGACTTTTCCTGAAAAGTTGAGTGGATGGAGACAACATCTGGGCTACTCCCCTCTGAATTTCTGACACACAGCATAGTATTTAACAAAATAAATAAATAAATAAATAAATAATAAAAAAATCCACAGACAAATAGTATTTGTGAACAAATACTAGTATTTTCTCCATTTCTCTGGTCATCTAAATTTTATTGAAAGAAGAAGAGAAAACTATCAGTGAGGTTTTCAGTAATTTGAAGTGCATCATAATTTCATGATGGTTTTTAGAAATAATACATGGACTGGGGTCATAAATTCCAGTCTCCCTTGACCTTGAGCATACCAGAATTTCTTGGAAGAAGTCAAAAAAGAAGAAACTATTTTAAATGAAATCATATTTGTTAAGATTAAAGAGTTTTTTGTATCAATTTGTCAAATATCTTGGTAAGGTACATGCAGAAAATGTCAAAATATGAAAGTTCAATAAGGGATCCAGAGTAATGAGATACAAGGTCACTCTGTTACTTTCTTACCTAACATTTTAGTTAATAATTAAATTATTACAATGTGATGTTTGAGATATGTGTCTCAACCTCAGTAGTTTATGGGAATTATAAGTCTTTGTTTGATGACATAAATTTGGTTTTTATGTAAATAAACACATAGTTTTCCAAACAAACTTCAAAGATACTTAGGGATCACTTTGAAAGCCCTCAAATTTCATGGAAGGGTACAAGCTGTAGCTCAGGATTCAGCGAAAACTACGTCCAATTCCACTTCATGTGTGATATAGGGATTATTTTTTTGTTTTACATTCTATTTCTCTATGCATTTTTCATTGAGCTAAGAGTTTCCATGCCTTAAAATAATATGAAAATAGGAATTGAGAGTAAGCAAAAGATTTTAATCAGGCAAATAAGATTTGAGTTTTAGGAAAACAACCCTGATGACCTTGTGAAAATTAGAGGATCAAATACAAATAAGAAAGTACTCAGGCTAATGTATGTCTTGGAAATCAGGAAATATTCTTAAAGGAAGTAGCATTTTTATAATGTGTATGACTCCCAAAACTTCATCGTATTTACATTTAGGAGTTTTAAAAGGAATCATGTCATAATAGAGTATTTTAAAGAGCATTTAGTTAATGTAGATAATGGTGCTCTAACTCAGTCCCAGCCATATTACTTAATCTTTGCCACACATTGTAACAATTACAGGAGTGATAGCCCATAATCTTCACACATCCCACCTGTACTCAAAAAGAAATAATCATACAAAGATGTGTATCATTAAGAATCATCAAAGAATTCTGCCTGGCATACTGCTCAAGTTCTTCTGGCTTTTTAAAATTTCCTATCATTGTGCATTATTTTCTATTATTATTGAACCACACTTACTACCTGGGCCTGAGAAATACAGTGTCAATTGTACTGTACACTCACTATCGCCAGGGGTAAACTTTGCTATGTTGAGGCTGTATAGTTGTCAAGATATTCCCTCCATTTGCAGGGCACAGTGGCACATGTAGTCCCAGCAGCTCAAGAGGTTGAAGCAGGAAGACTGTGAATTAAAAGCCATCCTCAGCAAAAGCGAGGCGCTGAACAACTCAATAAGACCCTGTCTCTAAATAAAATACAAAATAGGACTGGAGATGTGGCTCAGTGGTGGAGTGCCCTTGATTTCAATCCCAGTACTCCACCTCCAAATAAAGATATTTCCTTGGTTCCACAAGCCTTCAGATTTTCTTCTGAGAGTGCATTCTGCAAATGATCTGCTATTGGGAGTATAGTATATTATACTTATTATTCTCATTCCAGAACCATGTTTTGAGGTCCTAGTCTCCAGGATGGAATCTCATTGGCACTGCCTGAGGGAGTAATTTTATACATGCAGTGAAAATCCTTATTACTTCTGTAGAAAAATTCCATAGCTTTTAACTCCTATTTATCCCATTTCACTCTTTGTCCTTACCTGTTGTATTTATTTACATAAAAAACGTAATTAGTGATAGCATGTGGGTGGTTTTTGTTGTTGTTGTTGTTGCTGTTGTTTTTCAGGACCAGGGATTGAACCCAGGAGCTCTCACTCACTGAGCCACATCTCCAGCCCTTTATTTATTTATTTATTTTTTTTGAGACAGGGTCTCACTAAGTGGCTTAGGACCTCACTAAATTGCTGAGACTGGCTTTGAACGTGCTATCCTCCTGCCTCAGCCTCCCAAGCCATTGGAATTACAGGCATGCACCACCATGCCCACCTGAATTTTATGTTTTGATTCATCTGTAGTTTATGATTTTCTCAATGAGTGATGTATTACTTGTATAATAAAAAGTTATTAAAATTAAAAAAATCGAAGTAAAACAGCTATAGTTGTGCCAAATTAATGTGGAAAAACTCCTTTGACATAAAGTGTTATATACCTTTTGCACATTAAGAGGTTCCAGAGTGTACCCACTTCAAGCACCATATGCAATAGTCCTTCCCCTAATTCAAGTCATTTGCTTGTCATGCACAGAAAACAGATACATGATTTTATACAGTGTTACTTTCATAAAACATGGACAACCACAGAAAAGTAAGCATAATGTAGTTTGTTGGTGAACTTGATCAAACCAATAGCCTGGAACAGTATATCTTTCCCAATTGTGCATGTTTAAAAAAGAGTTAGACTAGTGTTATTTATGGACAATGTTTATAAAATAACTTAATGTCTATTATTTTTCTAGTATGTTATTAATAGAGACAATTAGTACCTTAGTAAGTCACAATTTTATTCCATAAGTTATACTGGATATTGTTTTTGGCATGGGCATGTAAAAAAATGCAATTTGATGCCAGCTACAATGGTGCACTCCTGTAGTGCCTTCACCTAGGGAGGCTGAGAGAGGAAGATCACAAGTTCAAGGCAGGCTTCGGCAACTCTCAAACAAACTTAACAAACTTAGTGAGAGTCCATCTCAGAAAAAATAAAAATAAAAAAGGCCTAGTGATGTACCTCAGTGGTAAAGTGCTCCTGAGTTAAATATTCAATACCAAAAAATATATGTAATATAATAACAAATGAAAAATTTTATAATGGTAGCCTACAAAATGTAGCCTCAGTTCAGGTAACTGATAGAGAAAACTTGTAAAAACGAATGGCAGTTATGAGTTTTAATTTGGAGAAGATATTGTTAGTGTGTAGAAAAAATGTTTTGGTGTGGATCTGGAATTTCCCCCAAATGCTTATGTATTGAAGGCTTATCCCCAATGCAGCAATGTTCAGAGGAAGGTTGTTTGGGATATTATTGTATTGTGAGGGTTCTTATATCATCAGTGGATGAATTTATTGATTGGTTCATAATTGAATGGACTACTGGTAGGTAGTGGAAG
Source organism: Glaucomys volans (assembly GCA_020662805.1). NCBI lineage: Eukaryota > Metazoa > Chordata > Mammalia > Rodentia > Sciuridae > Glaucomys > Glaucomys volans. The sequence continues at coordinate 52,719 of JAJEJO010003394.1, read as the reverse complement.
CTAAAGGAGGTAGAGCATAGTTGGAAAATAGGTGGATGAGGAAATGCCTTGGTAGGGTATCTCTGGTCCAGAGTCGTGTTGTGCACCCCCCATCTCTCTCTCCCTCCCCCTCCCCCTCTCCCTCTCCCTCTTCCTCTCTTTCTCCCCCTCTCTCTCTCTCTGTCTTTCTCTCTCTCTCTCTTTCTCTTTCTCTCTCTCTCTCTCTCTCTCTCTCTCTCTCTCTCTCTCTCTCTCCTGTCCTCTTCTCTTCTCATTCTTGTCCACTGCTTTCTGACCACTACAAGCTGAGAATTCTAACTCTACTAACCCCTTCCACATGATATACTGTCTCATCAAAGGCCCAGAAACAATGACGAGAGTTGATCAAGGACTGAAACCTCTGAAACAGTAAGACAAAAATAAATATTTCCTCAATGAATCTGATTTTTTTTCAGATATTTTACCACAATGATAAAAAGCCAACTCACTAGAAATTTGGTACCAGATATGTGGTCATTGCTCTGACTATACCTGACCATGTGGTTCACAAATGTTTAAAATGGATTTGTAGTAGGAATTTGGAAATGTTTTGAGATGTAGTATAGAGAAGTCCAAAAATATTATAAGCAGAGCTTAACAGAAAATTCTGATTTGAGCTCAGAAAACAAGAATACTGATAGTAATGCAGATAATAAAAACAGTGTGTATGAGGTTTCAGATGGAAATGCAGACTATTGGGAATTTTAGTTGAATTTCTTTGTTACAAATGGAAAAGAACTTGTCTGTTTTTGTTCATGTTTGTATGATACTGAGTTTAAAAATAATTGAGTAATTTATCTGGCAGAGAAAATTTCAAGTCAGTAGAGTATTCACACAGTTGCATGGGCATTACTACTGAATTTTAGCCAAATTTTGTTAGGATTGGGAAAGAAAAGTGGAACAGAGAGAACTGAGAAACTCCAGTTTGGCCATAAAAAGAAAAAAAAAACTTGCAAAATTAGTCAAAGTATAGTTGCTGAAGATATTGGCATCACGAAAAAGAAGCCAAGTACTTTGCACCAGGGCAATAGGAAATATGTCTTAAGAGCATCCATGGAATTGGCCAGGCATAACCAATTGCATTTTCAAATGAGTAAAAGTGAAAACCCATTTGAATGACCTCATTTTGAGAAGGGAAACCCTGGTCACCCTGCTCCCATAGGATTGTCTGGGAAGTTGTTTCTGAAGATCTTTTCTTTCTTTCTTTCTTTCTTTCTTTCTTTCTTTTTCTTTCTTTCTTTCTGGACAAAATATTAATATAATTTTCAAAAATACTATTGTATCTTTCTTTCATAAATACGTGAAGAGCACTCTAGGAATGGTGAAATACATTAAACATTTGTAGGTATAAGTAGTAAACTGGACACAATTGCAACAACCCCTGCAGAATAACACAAGAGACTGGATGGATGAATCCTGATGCATTTTGAAAACAAAAATTCTATTCAAGGGTACTGGAATATTGCTTCAGAGAGTAAGAGTGAATTGTGATTGCAGCTGAGACACTGCAGGCATCACCAGTTGTTCATAAGTGTTTACTGATTGTGCTTTCCCATGTGCCAGCTTCTGTGCAAGGTAAGGAACAGAGCAACATACCAACTGGAATGGTAACTACTCTTAATCAACTGAATATGTTATACTTCCCAAAAAGATTCTCCAGTGCCATCCAGAGAGAGAGTTAGCCCCACCCTAATCCCCCCTCCCTATAGCCCATCCCTAAACCCTCTCTTGCCCTATAGCCCCGCCCTAATCCCTACCCGAGCCCTTTAAAAATTGGCAATGACACAACGTGCAGTTTCCCGGCACCCCGCTTTTAGGAGTAAGGGCAATTGTCGCTGGCCAGCTAAAATAAAGGCTTTTTTTGGCTTTACGTGATCAGCTTGGATGATTTTATTTTCTTTGGGTACAACATTTGGAGGCCCCGGCAAGATTTGATTTCTCCAAGCCCTCACACCTAAATTGGTCTCCTGTGATGGTTGCCTGGGAGCCTCCACCCTGAGTAGAAGGGAGCTCCTGAGGGATGTGCCTCAGCCTCACTCTTGGGGGGACCCCAGCCCATCTTCAGGACACCCTTCTTGATGAAGCCACCTGGTATCCTGTATTGGTGAGTTGACTTTCTGTATCTGGGGGACTTTGGTCAGGTTGGACGCAGCCACTTACACCAGTCCCAGGTCAGGGCAAAACGTCACTCCTGGCTCCTGGTGGACTCCCCTGTGGGGTCCAGTCTGGTGGGCCCCTCGTGGGCCCAATCTGGTCGGCTGAATGGGGCCTAATCTGGTCGGCCGATGTCTGTCTGTGTGTATTTGCTTTGTTAGTCTGGTCTGGGCCGCGTGGGTGGACTGACGCATAGCCACAGTCTGGGACTGGGTCTGCTCAGCCGCGGCGTGGGTGGCTAAGGTATAGCTGTGGTCTGGGGCAGTCTACTCACGTGCTGTGTGGCTGGCTGATGAGTAGCCGCCATCAGGGGCCGGGCTGGTCTCCTGCGGCGTGGCTGGCTGATGGGTAGCCGCAGTCCGGGGCCAGTCTGCTTGGCTGCCATGTGGCTGGCTGCTAGCATAGCCACCACTTGGCTTCCAGCATAGCCACCTCCTGGGACCGGTCTGCTCAGCTGCAGCGTGGCAGACTGATGGGTAACCGCTGTGCATGGGTGTCCTGTAGCTGCCACCTGGGACGGGTCCATTCAGCTGCCTCGCGGCTGAGGTGTAGCCACCGCCTGGGGCGGATCAGCTCAGCTGCCGCATGGGTGGCTGACTCGTAGCCACCCTCCAGGGCAGTTCAAGGTTGATTGGTGCCCTCAGGGCATTGGGTGGCCACACCATCAGGACCGGGTGCCTTACATTCAAATTTGGATTATGGCTTAAGCATTGCCTTTCAGCTACTTCGGGAACTAGGAGAGGCTGTACCCAAGCCCAGACCCAACTTAAATGCAGCTCCTCACACTGATAGCAATCCCTGGAGACTCAGGTAACTCTGCCAAAAGCCAGGGGTCGAGGGAGGGAGAAGATGGCTGGGGGCACCTGCCCTCTCGCCCTCCAGAGGGGGAGGAGGAACCAGGTCCAACCCCCTCCCAGTGTTACAGCACCCCCACAGCAAATTGTTTTACAATATGTAAATGACATGTGCCTCCACCCAGGAGGAATAACAAAAGCCTGTTACAGAGCTCTTAAGCATTCAAACCCCATCCTGATAAGAGCCTGAGATATCAGGTTTCTGCTGGAACCAAATCTCAGGCAGAACTTATATTAAAATGATAATAGAGGAAGCAAAAAA
>JAJEJO010003394.1:25806-48984 GCA_020662805.1 Glaucomys volans | reverse complement strand
GATGTCTATAAAATGTGTAATATCAATTGTTTTTTTTAGGACTTTTCCACAGGAAAGAGATGGCAAATACTATTCGAAATACTTGTCTGACCTTGGTTATTACAGTAAATAAGTAAATTAGAGTTAATGTATTACACCTTAAATTCCATGGGATAACATGCTTTAGCTTTATTGGTGTTTTCATGGATTGGTAAATAAAGGGATTTGGAATTGTTTTGTATCATCCCTGAAAGCCAGGTTACTAACAGTGAAATCCTAATAATTTATCTAAATTCAGAAATTTCATAGGAGTTGTTTTAGAATACAAACAAGGAAGGAGTCAACAGACGGGAAAGGGAAAGTGCAACATTCTAGGTATGAAAATATATTCAGTAAAAGGAAAAGGAAAATATTTCTGGCTAAGAAAATCTGTGTGTAAGTAAAGGCCAAAATCCAACAAGTTTTTGTGTAACTAAGTAGTTATATGTATGTGAGACCATAAATTAGAAACTGTTTAAAGTTTTCCCCTAAGGTCAAATGTTAATGGCCTAATATAAATCAAAGTGTAATCAATATGTTAAAATGACAAGGATTTCTTTAAGTTTTATTCTTTATTGTGGTCAAATAACTGGTAGGGTATTGTGCTATGTTGCAGAGCCTAGGGTTTTTTCCCTTGAAAACTAGGTTTGGTTGCTCTTTGTATATTTATTTGTCCATGTCTTCTAGGTAAGCAGGTCTTTAGAGCAGGAAATTTGTCGGGCTGCTGTTCTCCAGGTTAGACTTGTCTATGTGGGTAGTTTCAGGCTTGTGGGAATGGCAAATTTTATTGGGGACTTAATTTTTATCATTTAATGTTCTGTAACAGAACCTGCTATCAATAGTATATATGTAAATTTGTTGCTTTTTACACTGAGATCAAAATTTAAATGCAAATGTATTTAAAGTTAGTGAAAGCCTGATTTGTTTAAAGGTTAATATCATGAAAAAATATTTGGTCACTTTGCCACACAAAAGGAAAGTTAAAAGCTCTCAGCCTTTCCTTGATTTGTTTTAAATGCAATATATTGTGTTAACAACCATTCACATAGATTCAGGAAACAATACATGTAAACTGTGTAAAATGATGTCCTCAGAGGAGGCAAAAATAACTTCAAGCCTGTAACACTCTGCCTAAGATTGTAAAAGGCCTTAAACTGGTGAAACTGGCTTGCTGGATATTTAAGATTAAATTTAAGGATTGAGATTAAAACAAAGGGGCCAAGAAAACCAGTTTTGGTTCTTGCCCTCAGAGTCAGCCTGTGTCCAGGGAATGAGAGAGCTTCTCGAACTTTGCAACTCTGGGTCAACACTGCTGCCTTCGCTGCTGCCAGAACTCAGAGTTTTCGTCCATGCAGATAGTGGGCAAAAGACACCGCCTGGTTTCTGTGTTGCACAGAAGGCATCTCTGTGTCCAGAGCCGAGGAAACACCGACTGCCATTGGCCTCCAGGTTGCAGGAACTGCCAAAGCCAGAGCAAAAAGCCACTGGGACCCAGATACCACCGCCACCAGAGCTCAGAGCCATCCAGGACAGAACCCAAACTGAGTGAACACTTCTCAATAACTGGTGCGTTCCAGGCTTGTCCCGCAGAGTTGGAGATGCAGCAAAGATTGCTGAGAACAAGGAGGTGCAACAGTGGGCCAGACAGGCTTGGCTCCTGCCCTCCTGGGGCTGATGGGAGTGAGCAAGGACCAGCCTCCCTTTGCCATGAATGGAAGCAAAGAGCTGTCAGCTGTCTACCAGGCAGAAGCCACTGCCTTGGAGCTGCTGGAATCCAGGAGGAGCACTGCTGCCCACCCCAGAATGCAGAGGCTGCTGGAATGAAGGAGCTGCTGAAATGCAGGAACTGCCACCACCCAAGCACAGGACTCTCAAATTCCCCACGAGTGACCCCTGTGAGAACTCGGCTGACTCTTAAGAGACAGGAACAGGTCAATTTAACCAGCTTGATTTTAAACACCTAGCAAAACAGTTAAAACCAAACCAAAACCATGGGCATTTAAAAGAAATAATAGTTTAATGTAACTTAAGATGTACTTGTGTTAGCCCCTAGAATAGAACTGGAGGCTACAAAAGAGAGATTCTTAGGCAAATGTACCTGATAACTCAAGTTCCCAAATAAAGGTCTCATCCTCTCCAGCCTTTGATAGGCCTTGTTATGGGAACAACTTCTCAATTCTTCCACCTGATGAGAGATTGACTTCTACCATGTCATGATATTCTGTATTAATCTCATTTTGGTACTTATGTCATTTTGTTTCTCTCTCATAGAAGCACTCACCCCAGATGACTTTACAACCTGCTCGTCCCAAGCAGACTTCTGCTCCTCATTGACCAGATTTCTAAAAGGAACTTCAAACTGCTTCCCCAGACTCCGACCCCTTCCAGCTCTAAGCAGCAAGAGCGGTCGGTGCCCCCCCTCCTTAAAAAGTACCTAATTAAGGACAGGCAGTTAGTGTAAAATAAGAAATCTGGTCAAACTGAGGAATGGAACCCATCAGAGTCTGGGAAGTTGGAAACTGAAAAACCACTAGTTTCCTCAACAAGGATTTGTTAATGTGGATAAGACCAGTGGGGAATGTTATACTTCCCAGAAAGATTCTCCAGTGCCATCCAGAGAGAGAGTCAGCCCCACCCTAATCCCCCCTCCCTATAGCCCAACCCTAAACCCTCCTGTGCCCTATAGCCCTGCCCTAATCCCTACCCGAGCCCTATAAAAGTTGGCAATGACACAATTAACGCGCAGTTTCCCGGCACCCCGCTTTTAGGAGTAAGGGCAATTGTCGCTGGCCAGCTAAAATAAAGGCTTCTTTTGGCTTTACGTGATCAGCTTGGATGATTTTATTTTCTTTGGGTACAACAAATACACTGTATTTTCTCTGAAGGAAAGCAAGATGTGCAGCTTGGAATCTGGATGATGGTGAGATAATGTCATTTCTCATCACAATCTGGAGGGCTGAGTGAAATGAGGCCCATGCTGTCTGCTAGCCTTTTCTGGGGCTTCTAGACAAAAGATCTTCTGCCTGGAGCATTTGTATAGGTTTTTCTTTATGGTTGCTGTATTTCTTGTCCTTAAAGAGCAATGAGATTTATTTAGATTGAACAAAAGGGTCAGTTAGAGCCAACATTGTTCTGTCCTCCCAGGTGGCTTCCCAACAGGTTTGGAGGTTGGTGCAGACATCCTAAATTATCTCCAAGGGGGAGGTCACCATCTTTGGGTGGGGCAGCTCCCATCCTGAGACACCTTGCTTGCATCAGAATACTAAGGACTGGGAGGTTTGAGTGGTGGATGACTGTGTACCATGCAGAATTTCTTTTACTGTGTTGGTCAAACAGATACTCATAAGCCACTGTAACCATGGTCCAAGGAGGTAATGCTACTGTTGCTGCTTGGTGGAAGACCTTGGCACCATTCATGTGTTGCTAGTTTTGCACACATGCAAAATGTAGGAGTTATGGGGTCTTAGAGGCTTCTACAGTATTTCGAAGGAAGGCTCGAGAGGCTCGGCAATTTGAGGCATGCTCAGAATCCCTGCAGGCAGCCCTTGAAAAGGTGATATGTGAAACTGTGAAGGTGAAGCCAAAGATTTAGTGAAAGGGCTGGGGATATTGCTCAGTTGGTAGAGTGCTTGCCTCCCATGCACGAGGCCCTGGGTTCAATCCCCAGCACTGCAAAAAATAAAAATAAAAATAAAAAAATAAAAAAGATTCAGTGAAATCCATCTACATGGATTGTAGAACTGTAGAAGTGAAAGTATGTCTGCCAAGGAAAAGTGAAGGTAACAAGCAAAGATAACACAAGAGAGGGGCCCACATCCCCTTTCTATACCCTATCCTTCCATTTTAAATGAGAATCTTTATCCTGTCCCTATCCCATTACTATATGTTCCTTTTTTATTTTTTCGGGGGTTCATATCTTAGAGTTGCCCTGAATCTCAGAGGAGTCTTTGGAATTAAACTATTGAGTAATTCCAGAGCTTTAGAGGTGGGGACACTTGGAGATGGGCTAAATCCATTTTGCATTGTAAAATGGTCATGAGCCCTTAGGGGTAGGGCAGAATATTATAATTTGACCTGGAATGCCCCCAGAGACTCTTTGGCTGCAGGTTTGTTTCCCATGTTCAGAAGTGGAGCTTTTGCAAACTGATTGTATTAGGAGGGTTTTAATCTCATTAATGGATTAATACACTGATGGATTCATAACTAAATGGACTACTGGAAGGTATTGGAAGCTATAGGAGATGGGACCTAGTTAAAGAGAGTGAATATTTGGGGACTATATCTTTTTCCCAGCCTTTTGTTTTCTCTTTCTGTTCCCTGGCCACAATGAAGTGAGTCACTTTGATCTACCATGCCCTTCCGTCATGATGTACTGTCTCCGCACAGGTCCAGAAACAATAGAACCATGAAACCATGAGCCAAAATAAATAGTAACTTCTTTAAATTGATTTTCTCAGGTACTTTGTCACATTGACAAAAAGATGACTAACATAAAAAATGTATTCTGAGATTAACTAATGATTTAATTTAGTTAAAAGGAACAAAAATGGCAATTGATGACATGTTCAAATAAGAAAGATAGGTCATCAGCAATTTGCATGTCATCCTACACATTATTCTATTAGGAAGAGGAAGATTTTGAAAGGTAAGCCATTAAATTTCTCTTTCAGATGTATGTCTTTTTACATTGGTGTTAATAGCTTAGAAGGAAGAAAGAATAGTGGGAGGAATATTAATTAGAGCTATTGGAATAGTACAGAAAGGAAATATTGAAAGCCATTATCATGAAATGAGTAGTGATTTAGATTTTAGGTTTTTTGTCTTTTGTGACCAAAAGACATGAGAAGAACAACTTTAGAGGAGGAAAAGTTTATGTGGTGTTCATGGTTTCAGAAATATCAGTCCATAGATAGTCAGCTTCATTGCACTGGGCCCAAGGTGACCATGAAAGGGTATGAAGGAGAAAAGTAGCTCAGGACATGGTAATTAAGAAGCAGAGAAATCTCTGCTCACCAGGTACAAGATATATACATCAAGGGCACACCCCAGCAACCTCCTCTAGGAGTTACCACCCAGTTAATCAATATTAATACATTAGCACACTTATTAGATTAAGGCTCTCGTAATCCAATAATTTCACCTCTGAATTCTCTTGCATTGTCTTATACATGAGCTTTTGGGAAACGTCATGTGTTTAACCATAACAGGTAGTAACTAAAAAGAGAGGAAGATTTAGATTAATGAATGATTTCTTTGAGCTTCTCTCCAGCATAATTAACTTCATATTAGGTTGGCTATATTATATCTCTATTTTATGGTGTTTTCTGAGTACTGCTATTCCTTCCTTTTTGTTTTTCAACATGTAATTACAAAATTATAAAGAGTTGACCTACACTTAATTTAGGTAAGGAAAACAAGTTCTGGTGTTCTAGTGCACGATAGATAATGGCAATATATTGTATAATTCAAATAAGCTTGAAGAAAGTATTTTGATAGTCTTTACCACCAAGAGATGGTAAATGATCAAGGAGGTATATATGCCTATTCTGATTTGACTATTAGACAATGTGTATATGTATCGAAACATCACATTACCCATAAATATATACAATTTTATGTGTCAAATAAAAACATGTTATCAGATAAAATCATTATGGAACCAAAATTATGAAATGTTCTTGGGAGAAAGTCATAATGAATTATGAGTTTCTGAAATCTTGAGTTTAGCTCTGCGAATTGTGCCCAGCTATTCCTTTTAATGTCAGAAGCATTTATTTTTGAAGCATAGAAAAATATTTTATCAAGACATGATAAAATTCTAGTATTTTAAATAATTCAAAATTACTAAAATCTGTAAGGAAGTTACACCAAGATAAGAAATCTTTCTTCTCAATAAGAACGAAAGGAGAAATGCCTTTTTATGAGTAAAGATATCATTTTCAGCTTTTATTATAGGCATCAATCAGTGATATGAGCAATTGTCTTGCACTTCATGGTTGTATGTAATCTGTTGCAAATAGTTTCATAAAATAAAGCATAAGCCAGAACAACAACAACAAAAAAAAATGAATGGCTCTGTCAGCTTAATCAAAGCCCTAGAAGTCTCATGAGAAAGATCATATTCTTAGAAAGTAAAAATGAGAAAGTCATTTCTTTATAACAGAACTTTAAATTTTATTGGGTTAGGAATCATCACAGTAACAAGGTCTTCTAGGCTACTGCTTTTAAAATTTGAATGTGTTTTACAATCTTCCTGAGTATGAATGCTACTTTTGTTATCCAAAGATATTTAAAAATACAACTCCCTCCATGTTCAGAGAATATAAACACACACACACACACACACACACACACACACAAACATACATTAAATATCCTTGTACTGTTTGGGAGCTGCTTTCCTCTTACAAAACATGCAACTCTCATATATGAAATACATCTGTAAACGCACCTGGTGTTTTAGGATGCACTTATTTAGAGAGAAAGCAATTCAGTAAATGTTTTTGAATGTTTTAATTTTCAAGAATCCATGGAATGGTAAATTATGCAGTATTTAATGTCCTGCAGATATTACTTATTAATATGATTGGTGGGCAATTTTGATATTGAACTCTTATAATTCCCAAACTGCAAGTTTCATATCCTTTAACCTAAAGTAATGTTTTATAGTAACAAGAAGTTTGTATTGTTAATACTAGTGATTTTTTTAATAAAACTTAAAAAGACATTTTTCCTGTGAATTTTATGATTATATATTAGAAAAGAAACAATACAATTGTTATTATAAAATCACTTGAAAGATGATGCTAAATATACTTAAATGATTTTTATCTGTCTTTCCAATTTTGTTCTTCAACAACCATGTTCATGCATGCTCTGAATGTTAGAAGGATTTTTCCCTTTCTCTAAGCAATTCTGGCAAATGATGTCTATGATTATACATGCTTGCTTTTCTCTGTCTCTCATGTCTTCATCATCTTCTCACAATAGGTGTGAGAGAGGTTACCTCAAATTTTATCTTTTAGGAAAGCAATATTTTGCTTAGAACTGATTGCTCCATGCTTTGTGCTCTCATCTGCCACTAAAACTTGGTTTAACTGTGATTGGATGTGTTTTACCTGCACATTAGAAGTCAAGCTTCTTGGGTTGAGAGACCATGTCAATTCATTTGTATATAATTTGCACAATTCAGTTTATTGGCTGTGTGCATACATGAAAGTGCACATTGAGTTGAATTCTGCTACTAAATTGCAGTGATGTTGTCCATTAAGAATATTAGAAGCATGACATGGCTCATCCTTGAAGGCATTTTCTTATGCTAGGAGTTTTGAATAATCTACTAGTGTTTTTTTAATTGCCCTGTGACACTTTTCTTACTGTTTACCAGAATTCATGCTGAGACAGTATAATCAGGAACTGCCGTCTGGCCAGATTTTATCAAAAACGTTTGAAATATTTTTTTTCCAAATGAACTTAACATTAGGGGCTCAGAATAATTACCCTGGAAACAGAGGGGAAGGAAGCTACAAAGTACTAACAGATTCTTCTGGAGACATGAGGGGGCTGGGTCTCCAAACAGAATCGAATAGACACCCCATGGACAATTGCATTCCTCTTTTGGCAAAAGGGATTTAGAGTCTGTTTTTGATAAAATGTGCTGAGTCTTCACTTGGCCCTTCAGATTCCTGATGGGTAACTAATGCAGAAAAAGCTTGCCATATCTGCCTTAATTTTGCATTTGTCTTTTTACTGCCTTAAAATTTGCTTCAAATTCCTACTCAGCTCTTCACAAAGACATGCAAATCACGTAAGTACTATTCTCACCTACATCTGGTAATCCCCTTCAACATTGAAGACACCAAGAATAACTCAGATATTTCCAAGATTTGCAAAATTGTGCTGATCAAGAAATTGTCAATCACCAGTTTGTTCCAGATCATCAGAATGGTGTCTGCAAACGTGTAATGATTACCCTAAACTTGAAGGAGTATGCAGTCACTGTCCTAACTCCATCATGCCTTTCTAGCCTGTCCTCCTCTCTGAGTCATTCTCTCTTGCAGACCCCTTAGATTCCAGGTACAACAGGTGTAAGTGATAAACACCTTGTTGACAAGAGTCAAAACTACCTCCCGGCAGCAGCAACTTTTATCACCGACAAGTCTTCAGGTGGCCATCCTGAGATAATGATCAACTAGACCACAATTTTACCAAGATGGTTTCATTGTACATGTGGCTCACCATTTATTCCTTCCTTATATAACCCTTGTGAGCTCCTTGAAGATAAGGCTGAAGATGCTTACTCTCCTTGCTTCTTTCCTGTATAGTTATACAGAAAAAAAAAATTCCTTTTTTTGTCACTACTTTTCCTTTTTTTTGATTTTTTTTGTTTGTTTGTTTGGGTGTGGGAGGTGAGTGACTGGACCTGGTCTGTTGGTCTGTTTATAGCTCAGTTGCAACTCCCTTACTAGTGAAGGTCTAGGATGTTGTGAAGAAAGGTAAGTAGGAATTGGATCCATGAGAAAATGCTGAAGGGTAATTGATGAAAGGATGTACTACTTTTCCCTGAAAAAAGTGTACTTCCTCTCATCTTTATAAGATCAAATACAAATTAATGAATAAGTAAATAAAATAAATAATAAAATTCTTGGTCACTTCCAACTACCATGTAGTGATTAAATTGTACATATGATTTTCAAGCCTTATGCTTTAGGCTTTGTGAACAGGACTTACTTTCAAAGGTGTGGTGACTGCATGAAAATCTATTAATCTTAACGTTGTGACAAGTGCATTTTTGTGTATTTATTGTATAATTCAATAAGAATTTTTTTATATCAGTGTGTGTATATATATATGTATACATGTCCATGTAGATAGATCATCATTTATATTGAACAGAAATATATATTATCTTCAAAAATATGAGAAATAAGTATGGAATAAAGGATGAAATAATTTCATTTTTCAAAATTATTATATGCATACATATATATTTGTACACATGAACATACATGCACACACACACACATACACAGAAACTCAAAAATCATTTCATAGTCAATTCTTCTTGAAATGGAATTGAGAGAGTTTAGATAGAAACAAATCTTCCCCAAGGTATCAAAACCAACTCGACTAAAAGTGGATTCAGATTTATTCCAAAATGAGTCAATCTGACCTTTTATAAATAGAAATTATTGAAACAAACAATTCTAAACAAAAGAAATAGCTTATAAATCAACTATATTGTTTGTTTTCTTCATTACTTTTTATATTATATAATGAGAAATTTATCATTTCCTTCATTTTTGTGTATACTTTGCTTGTCTTTCTAACTTTTTAGATGGTTAATTGGATCTGATTTTTTTCCTTCTTATCAAAAAAAAGCATTCAGAGCTGTAGGAACTTCAGTCTAATGATGTTGTGAGTTGCATTGCACACAGATTTGTTTGTCTTGTTTTCTAAATTTAACATAAGCTTGCATACAAAAATTCCCCAAATCCTAATGTATAGATCAATTAGTTTTGTCCCAGGTAACACACCCATGTAATCAACACGAACATTATGTAATAAGATCCAGAAGCCCATGTGACTGAGTAATTATTCACTCCAAGAACAGTACAATTTAAACTTTTAGCTTTTTACATTGGTTTTTCCTGATTTAAATTTCATACAAATGGAATCATACAACACTTTTTGTTAGTTATCTTTCTATCACTATGACCAAGGTATCTGACAAGAAAACTTAGAGGGGAAAAAGTTTATCTTGGCTTATGGTTTCAGAGGGATCGGTCCAAGGTCAGCCATCTCAAATGCAGAAAGAACATGGCGAAAAGGTATGGCAGAAGAAAGTTGCTCAGATCATGATTGCCGGGAAGCAGAGAGACGAGAGAGAGAGAGAGGGTCCAGGAACAGAATATAGTACCCAATGGAATACCCTCAGAGATCTGCTTCTCAGTCTTACCCCACCTTCCCACAGTTACCACACAGAAGTCCACTCAAATTGTAAGGCTAAAATCTGATCTGGTTACAGTGATCATAATGCAATCACTTCCTCAAAGCCCTACCTCTGAACCTGGCTGCTTTGGGCACCATGCTTTCAATATAAGTTTTGGGGAAAATTTCTCATCCAATTCATAACAATGCCTTATTTATATCCAGCTACTTTTGCTCAATATTTTACTTGTAAGTTTCCTCTATATTGTTCTATATAGTTTAAGTTAATTTATTTTTATTGATGTGTAGTGTGCCATTGTATGAACTACTATTATTCATTGACTCTGTTCTATATGAAAATTGGTGGGTGTCTAGTTTGGCTGATAAATAATTCTTCTGTGAGCCTCTGTGTGTGTGTCATCATATGTGGACACATGTTCTCTGCATATGCCGAGGAATAATTCCTATATATTGAACTTTAGTAGATATTGGGAAAGAATTATCCAAAGCGTTGTATCAATTTATACTTCCACAACCAATTTAATAGAGCTCCAGTTCTGTATCTACACAGACACTTGGAAGTATTTTTCATTTTTCAATCCAGCAATTTCAGAGAAAGTATAATGATATCCCACCATGATTTTAAATTACATTTTCCTGAAGGCTAATATGGGGTAAAGCTTTCTTTTTCTGTTTCTATTACCCATTTGGGCACCCTACTGTGTGAAGCACTTACGTCTTTTGCCCAGTTTTTCTATTAGTTGTCTGTCCTCTTTTCTTGCCTGGGAGCCTGCTGTATTTATTTGGATATAACTTTCTGTTGACTATGTGCATCACAATTATTTTCTTCCATTTGGCAACTTGGTTAACACTTCTTGATGTTCCATTTGAAGAACTGAATTTATTTGTCTTAAAATAGACCAAGTTATTATTATTATTATTATTATTATTATTATTATTATTATTTACTTTGTGGTTAGTTCTACTACTATCCTCTTTCAAAAAACATGTCCACTCCAAGGGAGATGCTACAGTTCATAAACTTTTCTCTCATACCTTTTGATATACAGTTCCTTTGCAGTTAGTTTTTGTGAATTGTGTATGAATCCAGGAATATTTTTCTTATATTAATATTCAATCCAGCTGTGCTATTCAAAAATCATCCTTTCTTTACTGCATCATCATCGTAGATATAAAATACATGATCAAAAGTGGGATAATTTCTTATATTTATAAGCTCTTCCCTGGTAGGTTTGCCTATCTGTTGCCAATACCACACTGTCCTCCATAGGATGCAATGCATTCACAATGAATCTTACATGTGATAGGGTAGGACTAACATGCTTTGTTTAGCTTTAAAATATTGTATAGATAATGCCCTTTGCATTTATCTGTAAGAATCTGATGCCAGCTTGTTAATTACCACGCAATCTAGCAAACAAATCTGTTAGGATTTTAAATGAGATGGCTTGCAACCTATAGATCAATATCAAATGTATTGACATCATTATAAAATTTAGTTTTCCATTTCATAGTACTGTATCACTTCACTTGTTAATTCCTTCATTTTTCTCATTTCTGAATTTTTCTCTTTAGATATTTTATTCATCCTTCATTACTTTTATTTTCAGATGTTTGAAGTTTATGCTACTGTATATGATGTCTCCGATTTTTATTTCATTAATTTTTGTTCATGTAAAATAAAAACTAAATGATATTAAATGATATAGCTAATTTTGTTTACTACTTTTATTTTTTCAAAAAATCTTTAACATTCACAACTTGATATATTTTTTTGTTTGTTTTTAATGACTTCTATTCCGATTCTTATGTTTCTGTGGTGTTTTTGTTTGTTTGTTTGTTTGTTTTCCTGCCTACTGAACAGACCTGGTGCTAAATAGCTTCCAATCTTAAGTTTATTTTTATTTATTTATTTATTTATTTATTTATTTATTTATTTATTTATTTAAATTTACTTATTGATTCATTGAACACAAATGGAGTACAGTTATTGTTTCACTGGTTGTACCCAATCTTAAGTTTAATACAGTACTAAATACTACAATTAAGCCCATTGGAGCTTTAGTTAACTTTGTTTTTTGTTTGGTGGTTATGTGTGCATGTATATGCTTTAATAAAAGATGATTCCTTTATTTCAAATTTGCTGAAATTTTGAGTTTATTGACAAACTCTGTCTATACTTCTTGGAATAATAGAATTCCTTTATTGATATTATGCAAATTTCTTTATGTAACCAATTTTTACACTTCTGACATGAAGCATGTACAGAGCTTTGTACAACTCCTATAATATTCACATCCTTTCACTTTTTATAAAATTATTTTAAATGCAGTAAAATATGTATAACATGAAATCTTAACTCTTTTTAAATGCAATAAATATAGACCCATTGTTGTATGACTAAACTGATCACCCACCTTCAGATTTCTTTACATGTAAAACTGCAATTCTATATCCTTTAAATAATAACTCCCATTCCTCTCTTCCTGGGCCCCTGGCAACCACCATTGTACTTTGTATGCATTTGACTGTTCAGGGTACTTTGTATAAATGGAATATTAAAGTATCTACATTTTTGTAACAAGCTTATTACCTTTAGCATAATGTCCCCAACATTCATACATGGTATAGCATGAAATTTATATTCTTTAAAGTTTGTACACTCTTTGTACATATTGTACGTATGTACTCATTACACATGTACCACATTTTATTTTTCCTGCTGTTGATGGACTCTTGTGTTCCTTTTACCATTAGTTAGCACCTACAATTTTTTATTATAATTGTTTGGGCATTTGCGATGCACATTCTTACTTGATTATAAGCTCCTTGGAAACTTACTTACATATTGGCTTACTGTCTCATAACTTCTTTCAAGACAAGCTTTGATCATTGTTTCTGTAGCAATCCATCAACTCCTCTTCTCTATTCTTGTTTAAAATCCTGAGGGAAGAGAGGGCTCATGGAACCACCCTTTTTATTTGAAGGGCAGTTTTTATGCAGGTTCCTTTCTAGACTCTTTTTAAGCCATCTCTTTGGTTGCATGTCTATGTCCCATAGATTTCAATAGAGTTAATAGGAAAACCCCATCACCACCACCGCAGACACACAAGGGACTTGTGGTCTAATATGTCCCAGGAATATGAGATTAAATGTGGCTAGACAGATTTTTTTAATGCACTCCTATTTATCGTTCTTGGTATTATGCCAGGAAGCACAGTGAAATAGTCTGAAAGTTTGTTTCCGATCAAAATGCATATGTTTGAAATCCTAATTCTCAATATAATAATACTAGGTGATGGTCATTTGAGAGGGAATGAGGTCATGAAGGTGGCATCCACATCAATGAGATTAATTCCTTAATAAAAACACAAAAGAAAGGCTTGTTTCTTCCCTCTCCACTTTTAGCCATGTGAGGATACAATGTGAAGGCAGGCTGTCTGCAAACCTGGAAGCAGGCCTTCACCAGATATTAGATATCTGGGTGGCTTCATCTTGGACTTAGTCTCCAAATTTTTGAGAAATAAACATTTGTTGTTTAAGCCATCCAAGGTGTGATATAGTGACCTGAACAGACTAACCAGTAGAGTTAAACACAGTTAAGGGAACATGGCAGGACATTAACAGCATCAGAGACAATGATAGACAATAATCAGATTCCATATGTGTACAGAAACTCCACTTATGTATTGTACACCTCTACTTCATTGTACTTCACCCACTAGTTTTAACTCAGTTCATTTTGGCTTCCAAGCTCAAATTCTGTAATAATCCAGTTTAAATTCTGCAATAATACAGGTTTACTTTTCTTTCTACCATATAAATTACTTCCAGGTTTCTCACTTTTATGATTTTGTAGAGTACCGTATGTTTCACAATTTCCAAGATTCAAATATAATTTTGAGAATATTGGTATAATATATATTCCTTTGGATATCTTTTATCACATATAAATATTTATATTCATTACTTACATTTTTGGGAAATATTTTCCAAAGTTTTGATAATTCTTACCTTACTAACTTGACAATTCTGACTTAATACTTTTTATTTTCTCTTTACATTTTCACATTCTTAGTTGATGGCACATTTATCCAAACCCTCTAGATATATAAAAAGTTATATTTTACCATTTTCTTCTTATATATGCAAAAACTCCCCTCTGTATTTTAAATTGAGATTGTGACTGGTTTGTAAACATGTATCTCTTTCTTTCTTTTCTTTTCCTTTTTCTTTTTTTGAGTAGCAGTCAGTTGAGGTTTAAGAAACATTGTTGAGATTCTTGGCATTTACAATCAGAAAACTTGACATCTGAAGAGTTTGTTTTTCTTTCTTTAATTGCCTGATGAATTGAAGGAATGAACTGAGCTAATTGAGGTTATGGTTTACTTAATCTAAACTCAGTCCTATGCTCAACATATTCAAAATAAAACAGACCAGCTTGAAAGGTTTAAATACCCATAGGCCTCATAAAGGCTTTTACATGTAATGAAAGAAATGCAATCACTTTTGTCAAATTTTTATGACTTTGTGATAAGATCACTAGGTGAACTCCCAGCTCACCTACCAGCTTCACTACCATCCAATAGTTTCCTATTCTAATTAGAATAATTCCTTTCATGTTGGAATGACAGCATAGCTACTATGAAATGGCATTATAATTATAATTATACTTAATGACTATGTCCTTTGTTAATCAGAAAGTTCTGGTTTAGATGATGTTTGTTTTAAGTAAAGAAAGGTGCTATATATTGGTGATGCATATTAATGACATGGAATGCAATGCCTCTAGCTGTATATAATATATCCATGAATATAAATATATGTACAGTAGAGAAAGCAAAACTCAAGAGTTAAGATATAAAGTGAACTTTGAAAGGAAACTTAGATTCCTTCTTTTTTTTAATTTATTTAATTTTGATTCATTGAAAACAAATGGAGTACAGCTATTGTTTCTCTGGTTGTAGACAAAGTAGTCACACCATCTGTGCATTCATACATGTACACAGGGCAATGATGTCTGTCACACATTCTGTTATTATTCTTACCCCCCACCCCGACCCCACCCCTCCCTTCCCTCTATACTATCTATCCCTTCCTCCATTCTTGCCACCCTTCCATCCCGCATTATGCACCATCATTCACTTATCAGAGAGTCCATTCAGCCTTTGGATTTTTGGGATTGGCTAATCTCACTTAGCATAACAGTGTCCAACATCATCCATTTACCTGCAAATGCCATAATTTTATTCTTTATGGCTGAGTAATATTCCATTGTGTATATGTACCACACTTTCTTTATCCATTCATCTATTGAAGGGCATCAAGGTTGGTTCCACAATCTAGCTATTGTGAATTGAGCCGCTATGAACATTGATGTGGCTGCAACACTGTAGTAATCTGATTTTAAGTCCTTTGGGTATAGGCCAAGGATGGGATTGCTGGGTCAAATGGTGGATTCATTCCAAGTTTCCTAAGGAATCTCCACACTGCTTTCCAGAGTGGCTGCACCAACTTGCAATCCCACCAGCAATGTATGAGTGTACCCTTTTCCCCACATCCTCGCCAACACCTGTTGTTGCCTGTATTCTTAATAAAAGACATTCTAATTGGGGTGAGATGAAATCTTAATGTGGTTTTGATTTGCATTTCTCTTATAACTAGGGATGTTGAACATTTTTTCATAAATCTGTTGATTGCTTGTAGATCTTCCTCTGTAAAGTGTCTGTTCATTTCCTTGGCCCATTTATTGATTGGGTTATTAGTGTTCTTGGTGTAAAGATTTTTGAGCACTTTGTAGATTCTGGAGATTAGTGCTCTATCTGAAGTGTGTGTGGCAAAGATTTTCTCCCACTCTGAAGGCTCTCTCTTCACATTGCTGATTGTTTCCTTTGCTGAGAAAAAGCTTTTTAGTTTGACTCTATCCCAATCATTGATTCGTGCTTTTATTTCTTGCACTTTGGGAGTCATATTAAGGAAATCTGGTCCTACGCCAACATGATGAAGATTTGGACCTATTTTCTCTTCTATTAGGTGCAGAGTCTCTGGTCTAATTTCTAGGTCCTTGATCCACTTTGAGTTGAGTTTTGTACAGGGTGAGAGATATGGGTTTAGTTTCATTTTGCAGCATATGGATTTCCAGTTTTAACAGCACCATTTGTTGAAGAGGCTATCTTTTCTCCATTGTATGCTTTTGGCCTTTGCATGTTATGTGATGATTGAGGGAAAAAAAAACTTCGAAAAGTAAATAACTGGCATTAGGTTAATAGGGAGAATTGTTTAAAGACCAACATTTTATGAAAATGGTGAGTACTGCCTCAGGCCACAAAGAGTTACCCTGGGAGTTCATGGCACATTTATTCCAACCCTCTAATTAAATGGAAAACTGGATTGACAGTTTTCTGATAGTAAAGGTCTTAAATTCCATGACATAAAACAAGGCATGCATATATCCTGGAGATACATTGTTGAATGCTTGACTGCTATCTCAAGAAATAAAATAAGAGAATCTAATGATAAAATGTGCAAAGGTATAAAAGTATAGAAAGTTTTGAATGGAGAATTAAGAAGTCCCAATTCTTCTATCATCAGTGGGTCTTGGGGTAGTACCAAGAGTACTTCTTGAAATGTTTGCATAAATAATCAAAATAGTTTTCAACAAAATGAACATAATGATGAAACAAAAGTTTGCAATAGAAACTAACTTTCTTACATTTAAAAGGTTTTTTTTTCCTAAGCATATTTGGTTTTATTGGAAAGATACTAATATACTCTAACAATTTCTAAAAGAATATTATCACAGGAATTAAAGTAAATGGAATAAAAGCAAGATATGTATGAGGCCTAAGAAATAGAGGCATTTAGAATAGTTAGCAAACTAAATTATATAAAAACACAAGCATTAGGAAAAATTATCATTAGAAACTTGGTTGAATCTCACAGTCCTGTTTCACTTATTCTACTGCCAATTGTTTGAAACAATAAAAGATGGTAATTTATGTTTCTCAAGGAGATTATGACATTCCTTAGAAGTCTGCAGAAATTTTGTGAGTATTTCAACATGGCTGTATGTGGTTGAATGTGGTGGCATGGTTAGGATTTACTACTAGGAGTTATATTTAATTCATGATTTAGCTTTTTTAAATGCTTTTTTAGTTGTTGATGGATATTTATTTATTTATTTATATGTGGTGCTGAGAATCAAACCCAGTGCCTCACACATGGGAGGCAAGCACTCTACCACTGAACCACAACCCCAGCCCTAATTCATAATTTAATGAGAAAATTTCTCACAAAGTTGAATACAATTGCTGGGAGAATTTCAGGGGCATAGAAAAAAAATTCCATACATGTTGAAGATGACTGGCTGAGTGTCATGACTCATTTTTAGAGGAATACTGAGCATCCTGGCAGTCTAGGGCTCATTTGGTGTTCTCTATACAATGCTCTCCAATTTTAGTCTCAGCTAGTGAAGATCAAAGTTAACATTTATTTAATTTTATTATTTTTGAGTATTATTCACCACTTTTATTTTCTTTCCTCTGAAGTCAATGGAGGAGATTTAGAATAGAGAAACACACAGTGATCTCTCTGTGGGGTGATTTCTTGGTATTTTAACAAAAGCAGCAGGAAATGATCTTCAGAACATGACTTTCCTGATAGATTGGAAAGGCTGAGAATATATTATAGAGAGCAGTAGTGTAAATGTCTGACATTATTATTTAATGAATAGGTTCTATGGTAATGGTAACAACACTAACAAGTTTTATTTATTTATTTGGCACCATTGTATGCCAATATTATTAAGTGCTACTAAAGATCTAGAAACGAAGAATTGAATAACCTCATGTCAAACACCTCAGTTAGCAAAAATGTAATAATGCATGCAAAAATACAAATATAAACCAAAGTATAAAGAGTATAAATGTGGTATCATAATGAGCAAAGCAAAGTTCACTTCTAGTCCTGTTGAGATCATGGAAGACCAGAGTGAAGTGATATTTGAACTAAACTTTGATGAGTCTTTGAAGAAGGAAGTCAGGAAACAGAAGAAAAGGCATTTCACAGAGACAGGAAAGCATGGATCAAGGTGCAGAGGTAGGCCTTCCTGGACTGCATGAATAACATTTAGGGAAAATAAGACTGACCTGAATGTAGATTCCTTACCAACAAAAAGTGCTACTTCAAATTGAAGTAGGATTAGCTCATGAAATCATGGCTGGTACATATCTCATTACAACTATAGTGAAATTTTCAAGAGAAGTTCACAAACCAACTCAAGAGTGCTTTTCCTGAGAAACCTTCTAAAAGCCTTTCCAATCTATGTCCCTTTTTTTTCATTTTGACATTAACTTTCTCACCAATGCCCAACTATATTTCCCCATAGAGCCTCTGAGATCCTTAAGGGGAGGGCTATCATCTTTTTGTAATTTTCAAATATCCAACTAACAATATAGGAAGAACCTAAGTGATCTCCCTACCTTCTTACACAATTTCTTCTGACACCAGATGTGTGTGTGTTGGGGGTGGGTGGGTGTGTTCTCCACACATTAAGGTATTCTCAATTGGTTACCAGCTGGGAATTCTCTAATTCAATTCCAGCTGGGAATTCTCTAATTCAATTCCACTCTGACACTATGTGCCTGAGATGGGTAAAACCCCACAGATTGAGAGCTCAGTTGCACAAACCTGCCTTCCACTTCAGATCCAGTCAAAGGTAGCAGGATTTTAACTATAAATCTGAGTTCCCACAATCCCCTCCTCAGGTTTAATTAATTAGCTAGAGTTGGTCACAGATCTCAAAGAAATACTGTTTCTGTTTACCCATGCAGTTTAAAAAACATAACAGAAGATACAGATGAATAGGCAAACGGAGGAGATGGATAATGGAAGGTATGTGGGAAGTGACTTGAAGTTTCCATGAACTCCCCACAGGATGTGCCTCCCCCTTCAAGAGTCTCTTTATATGTTCAGCTTTCTGGAAGCCTTGCTAAACTGGGCCATTTTGAGTTTTTAATAAGGCTTCATTATATGCATGACTGATTTCAGCATTGGTCATTGGTGATCAACTTAGCACTCAGGTCTTCTCCCCCACCTAGGGTTTGGGGGATAAGACTAAAATACCCAATCCTCTAATACCTTGGTTTGTTCACTGGCAACCAGTCCCACAACCTGGGGTTATCCAGAGTCCACCACTTCATTGAACAAAGGATGCTCTTACCATGTAGGAAATCATAAAGGTCTTAGAATCTGTTGGTCAACAACTAGGGTCAAGGACCAAACATCAGAACAGATTCTTCTATTGCTCCTATCTCCAAGGACTTTAGAAGCCCTGTGTCAAGAACTAGAAATGGGGGTAGAAATCAATAGGTACATTTTTTATTTCGTATCATCACAGAATTTGTTACAAAACACTTAGAAATTTATCCTTGATCATGTGATTTGACAGCTAAAATAATTTTCTTGTTTCAGTAATATAAGCTATAGCATACACCAAAATATGCCAGTTAAAGAGACTGTGACCTTACATGACATTATGAAATATTTTTAAATAGTCTATAGAAAATATTGTCCAGAAATCTCTTTCATCATTTTACAAAAATATTATGATATAACTCTACAATAATCATGGTTTCATTCTCTAATTTGGAGGCTTTAGAAATGTAGCCAACCAGCTTTTTAAAACTTGAACTTTAATAACATGAATAGAATTGCAAGTCTTTAATTATTAGTTGGTATTCACAAGCCAGGAGAGAAATAAAATAATGATAGACTCTTAGATCATAAAAGGTAATATTCTCTGAGAGAATTGAAAGCCCTAGAGAAATGTGTATCTACCTTCTATATGAGGCTTCTTATTGGAGTTATTTCCAGAGTTACATATTGGCCAAAGTGGTTCTTCATGGGTCACTGACAGTTGAGAAACTATAGATGTAACTACCATTCCTTACAAAACAATGAAGAAAGAATAGAAATCTAGTATTTCTTCACTTAAAATATAAAAACACTCATTATGAACCTTTTGAGAACCTATTTCATTGATAAGTACAATTTTTTTGGGGGGGTATCAGGAATTGAATCCAGGGACATTTAATCACCAAATTCTATCTCCAGCTCTTTTGATATTTAATTTTGAGATAAGGTCTCCCTAAATTGCTTAGGGTCTCACTACTTTGCTGAGGCTGACTTTGAATTTGCAATCTTCCTGCCTCAGTTTCCAAACCACTGGGATTACAGGCATGTACCAAGATGCCTGTGTACTGCGAAATTTTTAAAGTCTATCATTTAAATAAGTTATTGAAAAAATTTTAATTCAGAGATAAATGATGACCCTTTGCTTAGAAGTTCTTCCTCCAATCATATCTCCAATGGAAATTGACAGTAGGTAACTGATACTTGCAGACAGATACCTTGAATTTAAATGTCTATATGATCTTTTATCTATTTTATCTATATGATCTTCCTAATATTATATAGCTTCTGCGACCCTTAGTTTCTCCACCTAATACCTATCCCAGAGTTTTTTTGTGAGCCTTAATTATGATCATGGAAGTAAAAAGTTAGCATATATTAGGAAATCATTTTATGTTATAAAGTAACATCATATTCTTAACTGTGTGACTCTAGTTTAAGTTGAAATATCAAAAGTCTCTTCAGTATACAAAGAACATAGATTTTTAAGGCCAAAATTTATTGTGTGATATATCCCAGGTAATAAACAATAAATATAAACTCTGAATAACTTTTTTTTTTTGAACTGGGGATTAAACTCAGGATTACTTGGCCACTGAGACACATCCCTAGCCCTATTTTGTATTTTATTTAGAGACAAGGTCTCACTGAGTTGCTTAGCACCTTGCCCTTACTGAGGCTGGCTTTGAACTTGAGATCTTCTTGCCTTAGCCTCCCGAGCCACTGGGATTACAAGCATGCGCCACCACACCCAGCTCCTGAATAAATTTTAAAATAAAAGAATTCTGAGTTTACACCTGCCATAT
This sequence comes from Glaucomys volans, assembly GCA_020662805.1. Classification (NCBI taxonomy): domain Eukaryota; kingdom Metazoa; phylum Chordata; class Mammalia; order Rodentia; family Sciuridae; genus Glaucomys; species Glaucomys volans. Next base: position 28,018 of record JAJEJO010003394.1, on the reverse strand, counting down.
AAATTTTACATTCCCATTTGAAACTCTCAAAAAGGCACAGAAATATTTAGGGCTTGTCAGTTTGTTGCTTTATTCTATTTCATTCACATTGGTGCACATACCCAATAGTGTCAAATTACTTAACACTGATGTATTATTTTTATCTATAACTTGGAGATTAAGTGTTTCAAATTCATTTCCTCCTTAAAAATGTTTATCTTATAAAATTACTTCACTTTAAAATAACCTTCTGGGAAATGAAATGATTAAAAGTGTAAAATGTGATATATATATATATATATATATATGTGTGTGTGTGTGTTAGTTGTGGATGAACCTTTATTTTTCATGTATTTATTTATATGCAGTGCTGAGAATTGAATCCAGTGCCTCACACATGCTAGGCAAACACTCTACCTCTGAGCCACAACCCCAGTCCCAAACATGATAAATTTTAATAGATATTATGCCTGTGTAATTTACCACCAAACCAATATTTAAACCCCTTTTATCATCTCTACATTTTTTATTGTGCTCTTATTTTGAAAATTCTCCTCGAGGGAGACCCATAATATTTTGATATCTATCACTATTTTTTGAGATTCCAGAATATGAAGCCTATCCACATTGGCTTATCCACATCTGGTTTATTCTGCACATGAAAAAAACTGAATATGAGTTGGATCCAAGTGGTTTCATGTAACAGTTGTTGGAACTTTATATTGAAAGAGAGAATTCCATTATTGTACCTACTACAATGTAATTATCTATACTTCTCTTGCTGGGCATTGGAGTGGTTTCCACTTTGGGGATATTTTGAATAAAATGTTATTGAAAATTTTATGCAAGTATTTTAAAATATTTTAAAATTTGATTTGTGCAAACATATATGATTGAATGAGAAATATATATTCAACATTATGAGAAATTTCTTACTATTTTTAATGATGGTCATAAAATTTTATATACCCAGAAGCAAAATACAAGTTATCCAGTTGTATCTCAGGGATGCTAACATTTGTTATTTTGTGGGGAAAGAATAGTACATCCCATAGATCCTTAGTTGGAACACATCCCTGTGACAAAAGAAAAATTAACAAAAGAAAACAAACTGAAGTTTATTAACACATCTATATCACACACACATGGGAAACCCCCAGAGAATGAATACTCTCAAAAACAGAGACTTTGAATTCCATCCTACAGAGCATCATCAAAAAAAGCAAGCACATTTTTAGAGAAGCAATAAGACAAAGGGCACTTTTTGGAGTTGTGTCAACTTGAAGAAAGCAAAAAGCTGTCAGGTTAAGGTTTATTAATGACATTTGTTGCTGTAGCTTCATCTGATATCTTCTCCAGGCAATGAAGGTCCAGAGTTGTCCTCAGTGGTTACCCCTTTGTTCTTGGTGGCTAAGGGGAAAAGGACATTCTTTGTCTCTGTAAATTTATGTCTAGCTTTAGGCAAATGGAAGGCTGAGAGCTCTCATGTATTCATTTCTTCTTAATTACCTTCATATTTTGAGGAGGCATATTCTGTTCTTCCACCTTTTAAAATATAGAGAGATTATAATATGTGAAAAAGTATTCCATTGTGACTTTAATTTTCATTTTGATAACATTATTATAGCTTTATATTTTTAACCACTTATATGTTTTATTTTGTGAAATGAATATTCATATCTGTCACCCAGAGTTTTAGTTGGTGGTATACATTTTTATTTTTTAGTTGAATTCTGTACGTATTCTAGACAGTACTTATCAGATGTATCTACATTTTCAATCATTAAATTACCTATTTTTTATTTTATTGGTTCTTTTTAGTTATACATGATCATAGAATCCAATTTGATGTTATTATACAAGCATGGAATATGTCTTATATTAAATAAAACCCCAATATTGTGGATATACATGATGGCGACATTCACTGTGATTTATTCATATATGTACATAGGAAAATTATGTCACATTCACTCCACTATCTTCCCCTTTCCTATTCCCCCTTACATTCATTCCCCTTTGTCTGAACCACTGAAATTCTATACTTCCCTGCTTCTCTTTCTTGTGGGTTAGCTTCCATATATCATAGAAAACATTTAACCTTTGATTTTGGGGGTTTGGCTTGTTTCACTTAGCATGATAGTCTCCAGATCTATCTATTTAGCAGCTAATGTCATGAAGTCATTCTTCTTCATGGCCATTCCATTGTGTGTATATATATATATATATATAT
>JAJEJO010003394.1:0-25706 GCA_020662805.1 Glaucomys volans | reverse complement strand
ATATATATATATATATATATATATATATCACATTTTCTTTATTCATTTATCTGTCAAGGGGCACCTAGGTCGTCTCCATAGTTTAGCCATTGTGAATTAAGCTGCTATAAACACTGATTCGGCTGCCTCAGTATAGTATGGTGATTTTAAGTACTTTGGATATACACCCAGGAGTGGAATAACTGGGTCAAGTGGTGGTTCCATTCCAAGTGTTATGAGGAATCTCTATACTGCTTTCCAGAGTGATTGCAACAATTTGCAGTCCCACCAACAATGTATGAGTGCATACTTTTCCCCCCACATACTTGTCAACATTTATTTTTACTTGTATTCTTGACAATTGACATTCTGACTGGAGTGAGATGAAATTTCAGTGTACTTTTAATTTTCATCTCTATAATTGCTAGAGATGTTGAACATTTTTTCATTTATTTGTTGACCATTTGTATTTCCTCTTCTGAAAAGTGCCTATTCAGTGTTTTTTGCCCATTTATTGATTGAATTATTTGCTGTTTTGGTGTTACATTTTTGAGTTCTTTCCATATCTTGGAGATTAATGCTGCATCTGAGGTGTAGTTGGCAAAGATTTTCTCCCATTCTGTAGGCTCTCTCTTCCCCTTCTTTATTGTTTTCTTTGCTGTGAAAAATATTTCTAGTTTGATATCATCCCATTTGCTAATTTTTAATTTTACTGCCTGTGCTTTAGGAGTCTTGTTAAGAAAGTAAGATCCTGATTTACTTTAAGTTTTGTGCAGGGTAAGAATAGGGGTTAATTTTATTTTACTACATATTTCCAGTTTTCCCAGCACACTTTTTGAAGAGACTATCTTTTCTCCACTGTATGCTTTTGGTGCCTTTGTCCAGTGTGAGACAATTGTATTTTGGAGGATTTGTTTCTGTGTCTTCTATTCTATTCCATTGGTCTTCCTGCCTGTTTTGGTGCCAATATCATGCTGTTTTGTTGCTATGGCTCTGTAGTATCATTTAAGGCCTGTATTGTGATGCTCCCTGTGTCACTTTTCTCTCTTAGGATTTCTTTGGCTATTCTAACCCTACTATTTTTCTAAATAAATTCATGACTGCTTTTTCTGTTTCTATGAAGAATGTAATTGGAATTTTAACAAGAATTACACTAAATTCATGTAGTGCTTTTGTAGTATGACCTTCATGTCAATATTATTTCTGCCTATCCAAGAATATGGAAGATTTTTCCATCTTCCAAGGTCTTCTTCAATTGTTTTTTCTTTAGAGTTTCTTTAGCTTTCATTATAGAGGTCCTTCACTTCTATCATTAGATTGATTCCCAAGTAGTTTATTTTTATTTTATCTTTTTGGGGATATTGTGAATGGGATATTTTTCCTAATTTCTCTTTCAACCAATTTGTCTTTAGAGTATAGAAATGTAATTGATTTAAGGATGTTAATTTTGTATCCTGGTACTTTGTTGAAATCATTTATGAATTCAAGAAGTTTTCCAGTGGAGTTTTTGGTCTTTTAAATATAGGATTACATTATGGGCAAACAGAGTTAAAGTTTTCTGTTTCTATTTGTATCCCTTTAATCTTTTTTTCTTTTTCCTAATTACTGGCTAGAGTTTCAAAACTGTTGAATATAACTGGTGAAAGAGAGCATCCCTGAGTTGTTCCTGTTTTTAGAGGGAATGATTTTAGTTTTTCTCCATTTGAACTTGAGTTTGTCATATATAGGTTTTACAATGTTGAGGTATTTATTTAGTGACTTTCTCTTCTTTTAATGTATGAGTTCAATGCTACGAACCTTCTTCTTAGAACTGTCTTCATAACATCATGGAGATTTTGAAATTATACACAATTTCATTTACCTCTAATATTTTTTTATTTCACCCCTGATTTCTTTTGCTCTCCACTTATCATTCAATAGTGTGTTATTTAGTATCCAGGTATTAGAAATATTTTTGTTTTTTTCCTTATTATTTATTTCTAATTTCATTCCATTATGACCTGATAGAATGCAAGGTATTACCTCTGTTTTTTTGTGTGTGTGTGTTTGTAAAGACTTGTTTTGTGGAATAAAATATGGTCTATTAAAAAAACTTACATTTGCTGCTGAGCTGAAAGTGTTTTCAGCCTTTAGTTCTGTAGCATCTTTATTCAGCTTTTGCATGTTGTGTTTCTGCTCATGTATCAGTATGGATCTGAAGCAGCAGAGTTTCTACCTTATGAACGTATAATGCCCCTATAGGTTTCTACTACCTCACATATTAGGGGGAGACAAACAATAGCAATACTTAATTCACACAATATACAGCATTAAACTAAATACATAGTTCCTACTATGACATCTAAAGTGTTAATTGACACAATAAACCAAAATGTTAGGATCAGCAATTGCCATTACAAAAAGCAGTAAGTAATCATGTATTATGTCTGGCATAAAATCAAACAGCAGCTGTCATCTACAACTTACATTGCATTAATAGTTGCTAAGCATTAGTGCTAGAGACAGGTGCTGCACAAACCAATTAGTGCTAATATATTAGGAATAGAACTAATTAAGAGGAAAGAGGAACAGATAGGTGGGTAGAAAAGTGTTTGCAATTGCAAAAGATGAACAGGGAGAGTGAAAAAGAGAGGTAGAATGTGATGGTTATGAGGGAGGAGAAAAAATTTAAGTAAAAAATCAAAGGAAGAATGAAAATAAAATAAGAGAATTTGACTGTTGGAAAATAAAAGAGAGAAAGGGAAACAAAGGAAACAGACAAGTGAAAAACAATAAAAAACAAAACCCAAATATGCCAATCATAAACCCTAACCCTCAAAAGACAGAGCAAGGAAAAGTAACTACCTTCAAAAAATGCTAGAAATGAAAGAAAAGAAACTAATAAATGTCTATGAATCATTCTGCACACACACACACAAAAAAAAAAAAAAGAGGAGGAGAAGGAGGAGAAGGAGGAGGAGGAAGAGGACAAGGGAAGGAGAAGGAAGAAGAAAAAGGAAGAAGAGAGAAAAAATAGAGATTGTTGATGAAAAATTTAAAAAATCATTTCTATTGTGGTGGTCAAAATAGTCAATGAGAATATTTGTTCACTGTGTCCTATTGTCTTTTCTTCCATTTCTTCTTGAAGTATGTACTGAGCACAAAAGTAGAGACTGCAGGCTGTCAAATCCTTCCTTTTTGTGTGCATTACTCACCAAATTGCCAGTTGCAGTTCAAAAATTCCCAGTTTCCCTTCTCAGCAGTAGGAGGTAGGGTGAAATGGGAAGTACTGTCAGCTCCATTCAGTGGGTGGAGTCTCTGCAGTTCTGTGAGAGGAGTCCCCGTACGTGGAGCTCCCAGAGGCAGGGTTTAGGTCTAGTCAGCCTTCAGGTGCTTTGTTGAGTGTCAGCTAGTCTGAAGACATTAAATCAATGCACCTCTAGGGCCCATCAGTTGCTGATCTACACTGGGCGACTGCATGGCAGGAGACTCCCCAGAGCTCTACTTGTAAGAGGGAGGGGCCAATTCTTTGCCCCTTCTGCTGCCCATGGACCCTGCCTTTCCTGGCTTCCCAGGCTAGTTCCACCCACCCATTCAAATTCTTTATGCTCTTCAACTGGTCCTGCAAGCCACCGGACTCATGGGTGAGGAGGGAGCTAGGGCTCTCCTTGGCCTCTCTGACTTGTTGGGTAGGTACAAAACAGCTGTAGTTATGCTCCCTGACCAAGACTTCTGATGGGGTATGTGTTCAGTGTGTAACCAGGGCCGGGAATTAACTGTGTTATGGTTAGAAAAGGGCAGAAGCATTCTGATTCTACATATATACTCAAAGTAATAAACATTTCCTGTGAGCATGCACCCCCTTGTGTAATCTGTTGACAGTATGCCTTCTTTGTTTGACCTGCATGTAAAAAGAGCCTATGGAAGAGGCTCAGAGTGAAATGGGTTAATTTGGTTAAGGAGGGTGAAACAGTGGTAAAATGGAACCAGTTGCAGGGAAGATTAACCCGAAGCTGGAGGTGGGAGTCTGTGGCTACCACTGAATAAAGGGGTCTACTATCCTAACTGCATCTTGCATCTACTTCTACCTGCTGAACCCTGAATCTGTCTCCTGGATCAGAGCCCCCATGTGACAGTTTCTTTAGTTGGCAGGATGTTCCATAGGTAAGAGATGCCTCAACCCTGGTAGACAGAAGGAACCTACAGTCACTGAGTAGCAGGTAGCATTCGGTTGCCAAGTGTCTTAGCATGAAGTCCTATGTTGAGTTAGGATATGGTGGATGTGTTTCCTGTGAGCATAGATAAGACATAGATAAGACATGGAACCAGTGGAGCTGATTGTGACCTGAGCAACAGAGCCCTGGCACCAGCCCGTGGCCAAGGGAAGATGGCAGTGGCAGTGCAGATGAGATGAAGAAACAACCTGAGGAGCTGCCAAGCACAGCCACTTCTTCCCATAGGAAAAAATGGTCTTATAGCTCTGAGAGCAAAAACTGATTCAGCTTTTCCAGAGACTGCCAAATGAGAGAGTTACAAGATAAGGAAGAGGCCTTAATAGCCAGAATATGGTCAGAGGAGGAGGATGTCCATACCTTGAAAATACTCCTCAAACTGCCATAGTGCTGATGGAGTCTGAGGAGGAGGAGGAAGATTAATGCTTCCAACCTGGCCAGTTGTAATGCAGAAAATGAAACAGCAGCAATTGATGGCTTCTATAGGCAGCTGCCAACAGGGAAGGCCCAGGTAACCAAGTTCAGCATGATCCATCTATAAAGCAAAATTGGTGAACCAGGGGAAATAATTTGGACAGAGACCAAGAAAGCCTGTGAGATTTAGAGGTGCCAGGAGCAGACAGAGGCAAGAAATTACATGTGCTACATGTTGTTGATCTTGTACAACCCAGATGTGCTGGAGGTTAGCAGGGGCCAGGAGAGCCCAGGTGTGGGGGGAGCGGGTGTGGGCCAAGAGAGAGCTCAAGTGCAGTAGGAGGTGGCAGGGGCAAAAATAGAAAGAGGTGCTAAGGCCCGTTACCTATAAAGGTGAACCATAAACAAGCCCATACCTTGGAGGTAAGGCACCTATGCTGGTCAGTGTTTGGTACAGTGATGACTCCAGTGGTGGACAACTGCCTGTGTGGATGGCAGTGGCTGGGGTGTTGGAAACAGACACTGTCTGGTTTAGTTCCAGTGCAAGACAAATTAGCCAATGAACTGAGCTAAATGGTGATAGTAAATAAAGCATCCCCCATAATGATATGCACAGGAGTTGTGCTGTATACTAGGGATAAGTTCTGTAGCAAGAACCCTGGGAGTAAAGCCACCAAAAAGAGGTAACTATACGGCATTTTACTGGCCATACCACCTGACTAGTCTAGGAAATAATGAATCAGATGCTTTGGCTAGGGTGTGGTGTTTAGAGTCCACAATTACCACTGACTTAGAGGCTTGGCTAAATCCCTGCCAACAGCCTACAGGGGTGAAAACTAAGTTAAATCCAGTCAAACAATGGAATCTGCTTTTAACGTGGGATACACTGGTTGAGGCTTGCCAGACATGTGTGGTTTGTGCTCAGGAATATCCACACCGCCAATGTGCTGGAGCCGCAGGGGGCCAGGAAATGTGAGAATGAATCCCTCTGAAATGATGGCAGATTGACTACATTGGCCTTTTACTGAAGTCAGAAGGGGCCATGTTTGCCTTGATGGCAGTGGATATGGCTACTGTTGGTCTGGTCCAGTTGGTCAAGCAAATCAGTGTGCTATGATTCATGCCCTGACCATGTTGATGACTCATCACAACAAAAAAGTTACCAAGGAACTCATTTTACGGGTCAGGATGTGCAGTGATGACAACTCAATTATGAATTGAATGGAAACTGCACGTCCCGTATCACCAACAGCCTGCAGGCATTAAAGAGATACAATGGCCTGCTTAAGCAAGGATGTAGGATTGCACTCAACCTACCTTCCATGACAAGGTAGGCACAGCACCTGCTGCTAGTTGTGAGAGTTCAGAGGAGCATCACCAGTGAGGGGGACCAGCTCCTGTAGAAGCTTTCCTGCATTGCACAGCAGCCCCAACACAGGTCCAGGTGAAAACAAAGGACATTATACCTAACTCTGGGTTTGAGAAACAAGGGAATGTTCTTTTGCCTGTTCCTACTATATTAAAAGGGGATGAACTGTAGATTCAACATGGCTCTGGACAATAAAGCCCACCCCCCTTTACTGGATAACACTGTTAACCCCATGGGGAAAAGGTTTGGATAGTGATATCCTCATAACTAGTGAATGCCCCCCTGGGTACATGTGACTTGTGCAGGTTCTGCAAATGGGACACAGATTTTGAAGGGCACTTTTGCTATTTTCCTTTGGCCAATTATGAGTTCTCTGGTGCTGGAGTACACTGAGTCTGCTGAAGTTCAAGACCAGGCTGATTGAATGTGGTATCACCTCTCAGGGAAGCCACCACAGGTGACCACTGTGCTTTCCTGGGTTTCAAAGCTGGCATGCATTTTCCCAGATGGATGTGGTTTATCTGCACTAATTCCTGTAACTGATTTTTTTCTTTGATCTGTAGATGTGTCACCATTGTGAACTAGACACACGCCTACACCAGAGGTGCCTACTGGGTATGCACTAAAAGCCTGTGAGTTTTGCTGGACAACCCTAATGTATCCAGTCTGTCACTGGACAATTGGACATGGCTGGGAAAGAATATTATTGCCACTTCAATATGGGATACAACTGACAATGGCTTTTAGTAATCATAAATGATAGGACTTGTCTTTAGATTGTATATTGTTATGGCTTATATTGCTGTGGCATATGGATGCAGGGCTCTGCCCTCCTCACTAGGGATCATTGCAGAAGACTTCAGACACAAAAATTGCATAATAAGGAATCCTAAAGGGGTGAATTGTTGGGGCAGGCCCCAAATGGCTGTAGTAGGCTCCCTCACTTACACTTCCAGTGGACTATGTTATATTTTAGTGTTTTGTTAGACTATGAGTGATACTTTTGTAAATTTGGCTGATTTTTGATATCAACTAAATTATCTAATAACTATGTAATTTCTTCTAAGAAAGCTTTTCCAAGTATTCTATTTTTTTATCTCCTTTCAAACCAAGAGGTAAGGTATTCCTGGAAGTCTCCTTTTGAATCTCTGAAACACAGAGACAGTTTTAAAACTTAAACTTATTATCTACTATTTTAGCATCACTCACACATGTGTAAATTGTGACAATAAATTTGTGCCTTTTAGGCAGCATACTTTCATCCTGTCTACTATGTTGTAAAATATGCATGTATTTCTGATGTCATGACTTCAAGTGAATGTGTCCAGTCAGTCACTGAACATAGTAGGGAAACAAAAGTGACCCATCTGAGGGAGACATGAGTCATTTCTGAAGGGTGACTACTCTGACACCTACTCATCAACATTTCTGAAACTTTTCATGACTTCACTATAGTCTAAAACATTTTCCTACTCATCCTTCTTTCCATTCAATCCTCTTCTACAGGGTAAATGATAACTTCACAGTTTGCCTTCCACACCCTTTGACATTCTTCTCATTTTTACCCTCATTTCTCTCCTAATCAATTGCTTGTGTATGTAGTCCCATCCATATAGCATCTGATTCTCAAAGGAGCCTAACAAACACGGTGCAAACTTAGAGATTATCTGAGCTTTCCTAATACTCATTTTACTAACTGAAAACAATAATTCTTCAATGGGAAAGAAAAGAGGCAATGTCTTAAATCAGTTTTTCCTAAACAGCTCCTTAGGTTCATTTTTGCCTTAATTCTATACACCATTATTCTAAGTTAGTAGGCACAAGTTCTGCAACACAATTGATTGGCATCTGTTCTGACTTGTCAAGTGATTGTCAACATTGGTCTGTGGGTTAATGTCTTATGGGTTGCTAAATGGTTCAAGAATCAGTTTTGAATAAGTAATACCTAAGTGGAAAATATATGGATTTGAAATAGCAATATAGGTCCTGGTCCTGGGGCTTAATAAATGTGAAAATATAGTCTAACTTATTAGTCTTCGTTAACTCCAGGTTTCTCATCTCTAATTAAAGGAAAGAATAGCTCCCACTTTATGATTACACTGTGATGGTCAAGTAACATATTACATGTAAGTATATATGGCAAACTGTAAATGTATATAAATATTTTAAATAAAATAGATATAGTAGATTTTAAAATGTATCCTTTCCACATTAAAATATCAGTACACATTGGTTATTTATATGCCCATAAGTGTATTTTTAGATCAATTAACAAAGCTATTGATCTTGCATCCACCAACTCAAGTAGGTACCTTTCCTCAATTTGCAAAGATTTCTCAAAAAATTTCTTGGATTTTACAAAGGATTTTTCAGGAGTTGATTTTATCAATCAGATGTGCATATCCTTCATGACATACTTGTTCATTTTTCAAACATTTATACTACTCAAATTCCATGGGCCATGAGGTATCTCACAGGAGCATACCTGCTAATATTGAGTAAACCCAAGTCATTAGCCTCCAGCCAGTTTCACACATGCTGTTTCTTACCAATCTTAAATTTGTAGATCAACAGAATGATGTACAGTAGCATGGTGAGTGTTGCAACACAAAACACTACCTTTCCAATTCATTACCTAGTTTTGTATCCTGAAAATAAAATTCTCTATGTAGTCAGTAATAAAAAAATTTCAACAAGGACTGGTCTTCAGCTTTGAATTGTGGAGGCTTATACTCACTTTCAGGTGCACAAATAATTAGGATTATTACAGTTAAAATCCACCTCTCTTTCTATATGCTACTTACAAATAGATCCTTTTGTTAAGGAAAATAAAACTATTTTCTTCAATACCTGCTATAACTCACCCTGAATGTCATATTAAAAAGAGGAGGAAGGCAGAGAGGACAGACTGTGTGTGTACATCAAGTCAATGAAGATCCTCTTTACAGTTATATCTTAGCTGCTTTGTATCAGTCACTAAAAAATGCCCTATTACATTACCAATTGTAAACTAAAAAGGCAGGAAGCTTTTATAGGACCAATAGCTATTAGCACAATTTAGAATGTAGTATTAAATAAAGGTTCACTGACCTTTAGTTAAGTTTCTAGGTTTTAACACTATATTAGAGTCCTATTTTTCTTAGTTCATTCTTATGTAAAGGAAGTCTGCTATTAAGGCCTGGGTGAAACAAATTCAATCCTTTGGTATAAACTAACTACTGTATAAGCATAATGCCTAGAATGGGATTTCTGATTTGGATTTTGTTATGGATAGATATTAGGTGTTTCCAAAAAGCTCATGTGTGAGACAATGCATGAAAGTTTAGAGGTTAAATGATTGGGAGCTTTAATCTAATCAGCACATTAATCCCCTATAGAGAGTAACTGGGTGGTAACTGTAGGCAGGTAGGATATGACTGGAGGAGTCGGGTCACTGGGAGTGTGTCTTTGAAATATATATTTTTGTAAGCTGAGCTTAGTCTCTACCTCTGCTTCCTGGTGCCATGGCCTGAGCGTCTTTCCTCTGCCACTCTCTTCTGCCATGATGTTTGCCTCCCAAAGCAATGGAGTCGACCATCTACTGATTGAGACCTCTAAAACTGTGAGCCCCCAAGTAAACTTTTCTTCCTCTAATTGTTTTGTTAGTTCTTTTGGTCACAGTAGCAAAAATGCTGAATAAAACATGTTCTCTCATGGAGCTTCAGTCAGATAGTGATAGAAACTGGAAAAGCAAGAGACAGGAGCAGCTGGGGCCAGATTTGATTACCTAATTTGGGGAAACAAATTGCCTCAGAACATTCCTTTTGAATATTATCATGAAATTCATGTATCTGTAATTTGGGCTATTAGACTGGGAAGTTCCAATTAGGGATTTCTCTTGAAGTTTTAGCCAGATAGTGGTTGAGGTTAGAAAAGCAGGAAGCTGAGGAAACTAGAGTTGGGACAAGTATTGTTCTCCTTTCATGTAGTGTCTGAATGACAATTTGGACTTACACGCAGTAGGGTAGGTGCAGGCTTTTGTTGTCAATGTTGAAGCCTCCAAAAACAAATATTGCAAAGAATGAGGCCGAACTTTTTGTTTGTTTGTTTGTTTTGGTACAACTGGGGATTGAACCCAGAAGTGCTTAATCACTGAGCAACATCCCCAGCCCTATTTTGTATTTCATCTAGATACAGGGTCTCACTGAGTTGCTCAGTACCTTTCTAAATTGCTGCGATTGGCTTTGAACTTGTGATCCTCCTGATCTGAGCTGCTGGGATTACAGGCATGGTGGGGTGACAGGCATAAGCCACTGCACCCTGTGAGGCTGAATCTTCTTTTCAATCTGGCCTCCTGTTTGTAGGCAAGTCATAAGGTCACTCATATTCAAGATCCCATTTCTTCATGGAGTGAAAAGTTTCTAGAATATAATGTGGCATAGATGATACTTTGAAAAAGGTAAACAGTCACAGTCCATCCTATGGTCCCCACAAGTCAAGTCCTTTTTATGTGAAAAATATACTAATCCCCTCTCAGAACCTGCCCTACAAGTCTTATGCCATTATAGCCTAAGTTTCAAGTTCATGGCCCCAAATTTCTTCTTCTAAATTAGGTCAAAATATGAAACAGCCTTGTTAAGTGTAGTACCTCTTCTACATCTTTGTCTCCATCTCCATCTGTGTCTCAGTGTTCTCCTCTTACTATTTTTAAATTTATAACCTGTGAATGAAGGAAGTATATGATTTATTCCTTCAATACCCAGCACACAGCAGACATGGTGGAACAGATACAAGAAAACTTTGCTATTTCCATTCAAAATAGAAAAATAAGGAGGCATAGCAGTCACTGACCCACACCATTTCTATACTCCAAATCTGCAGCCACAGCCACTTCTGGATTAGGGTTCACTCCAACTCCCTGTAAACTGCTTTTCATGGCATCTGTTTTCATTTTCTGAACTCCTAATTCTTTCTCCATGAGATCCTAACTTGAATAAGTAGCTTGGGTTTGAAATGGAGGCAAACATCTCCATCAGCTTCCTGATACTATCTTTCTCTCAGTAAAAAGCAATATAATTCACTTTTACCTTTTTTTGTCAGTAAAAAGTTTATTTCATAAGACAAAAGCTCTAACAGCAAACTTATTTGAGATAAGTCCTTCTTTTTCTCAGACTCTCCATAAGGCTGTTGTGAGATGCTGCCCTTAAATAAGTCTTAAAAGCCTTACTAACAGACAGGATCCATAAGGCACAACTTTGAGATCCTTAGGAGGTCACCGTTCTCTGAGTAGTGTTATGTATTAAACCCTTCTGTTTATGTATTAAACCTTTCTGATTTCTCAGAAAAGATTACCTTCATCTTATCCTGAATTCATTCTTATATATCATCTACATTAACCCCTCTATTTTTAGCTACATTAATACTTTAAAAACCCCTCTATTTTTGGTTCTGGTCGTGTGCATATTCTTTATAGTCTACTCAAAAATCAACCATTTGGTTTTTCAATTGATCTCACTTAGACCTCCATATAGTAGTCAGACGGTACTTTTAACATCTTAACAAATGGCTTCAAAATCTACCTTTATAGATCAAGTGTCAGCAAACTATGATTGTCAAGTGCAGTCCACGGTGGACCCAATATGACCATGTCAAACTGCGAATGACCTATTTCCTGATATAATGGAAGATCTGAATAGGTGCAGTGGAGAATGTGTCTCATAAACCTTAAATAATTTTTATCTAGTCCTTTATAGGAAAGTTTGTGATCCTTACTCTAGGACATAGAGTTAGATACATTTTCTATTTTTCACATTGCTGTACTGATACTTTTACTGAGCAATCTGCCATTACATATCAAAGGTTTCCTTTCCTCCAGCTACCAGTAATTTTCTTCCACCTTTTCTTGAGACCTCATTGTCAACCACCTCCAGTCCCATCAGTTTTTCATTAATGGTCTTTGCAAACTTCTTCTAATTTATATCTGTTGCTCCATCTCAAAGTCAGTAACACATGATTGGAGGGACTCTGTTGTAAAAGGACCCACTCCAATGCCAAAATTTGTTGCAATTATTTTTGCTACATTAAAATTACACAAAAATTTGGAAATTTAAAACAACAACAAAAATGTGGTATCTCAAAATTTCTATAAATTAGAAAATAAGGGTGGGCTTTTGCTGGGTGGTGTTTCTTTCAGGCTTCTCATGTGATTACAGTCAAATGAGGGCAGGAGCTAGAACAGTGGGATTATCCAGTTCTCTGTCCATATAACTTCCCTCACTGAGCACTGTGTCTTCTCCCTGTAGTGTCCCCATACAGACACATTTCAGTCTTAGCCTTTGGCAAAATCAATGCAATTAAAATGCGGTTTTAGTTGGCATTTTTGCACTGTGACCAAGAGATCCAACAAGAACAAATTCAGAGGAGGAAAAGTTTATTTTGGGACTCACATTTCAGAGGTCTCAGTTCGTATACAGCTGACTCCATTCTTTGAGGTGTGAGCAGAGGCAGAACACCATAGTGGAAATGTGTGTTGGAGAAAAGCAGCTAGGAACATGGCACCAGGAAGCAGAGAGAAAGTTCTGCTCAACAAGCACAAACCATAAACCCCAATGGCACACCCCCAATAGCCCACCTTCTCCAGTCATTCCCCACCTCTCTACAGATACCACTCAGTTAATCCCTATCAGGGGTTTATTTAGCAAACTGGGTTAAGGCTTTCATAACCAAATCATTTAATCTTTAAACCTCCTTGCATTCTCTTATACATGAACTTTTGGGGAACACATCATATCAAAACTATAACAAATGTTTACTCTGAAGTTGAGGATTTAACAAATGACTATGGTAGCAAATGAAATGCAACCTTTCACACCTTTTCTCAGATAACTCAGAAATCACACTTCTTCTATATTCTACCTCTAACAAGTGAATTATAAGCTGTTCAGATTCAAGGGGAGGGAACATAAATGACACATTTTGATGAGGGGTAACCAGATGGAATATGTTCTGACTCCCTTTCTACCATATTGTTTAACATTCAACACCAAAGCTAAATAGAAAAGCAGAATTTCCATATGCAAATGAGGTTCTGGGGGCTGTCTTTTTATTTATCTCATATTTAAATATTTTGACACCAAAGTGTATACAGTCAATTGGTAAAGTGTAAGAATTGTGTGATTGCTGTTGATCTAATATTAATTTTGCTTTCAGGGCCTACTTTCTACTTTTAATTGAAGTTGTCATTCTTGTAATATCAAAAACTGATTAAGCCACAAAGGGCAGTAGTAAAATATATGGCATTTCTTCAAATAAAGTATAATTCTCATATACCTTATTGACAAATATAAAACAAATTTAAGGAAAGCTAATCTATCTAATCAAGAAAACTGTAGGGCTTCATATAGATCAGTGCTAAATGATAGACATACCAATCTAAGAACTTGGCTCAGTTAAATTAAGTGAAAAAATGATGATTTTCATTGTTTGTGTACCTTAAAATCCCACATGACATAAAAAGGCTTATAATAAACATTTACTAAGTGACATAATGCATGAAAATTATTTAACATAATATCAGGAATGCAGAAATCCACCATATAAAAGATGGCAAAAATTTCTTTGGGATCTCCAGAGTTTCGTAATAATAGAATAACAGTATTATTTCACAATGCAAACACTCAATATTTAGCTCATAGATTTATTATTGCTGATCCTGGGGGCACACACCTGCAATCCCAGCAACTCAGGAGGAGAATGAATCAGAGTCAGGAGGAACGCAAGTTTAAGGCCAGCCTCAGAGATTTAGTGAAGCCTCAAGCAACCCAGACCATGTCTCGAAACAAAAAGGTTGGGGATGGTTTAGATATGAGGTATCCCCCAGAAGCTCATGTGTGAGAAAATGTAAGAAAGCTTAGAGGCAAAATGATTGGGTTTTGAGATCCTTAAGCGAATGAATGTATTTATCCCCTGATAGACATTAACTGGATAGTAACTGTAGGAAAGGTAGGGTGTGGTTGGAGAAGGTTATTCGGGGTATGCCTTTGGAGTACATATTTTGTCATGGTGAGAGCTCTTTCTACTTCCTGGTGTGATGTCTGGAAGGACTTCCCTCCACCATTCCCTGCCAGGATGTTCTGCCTCCTCTCAAGTCCCATGGAATGAAGTCAGCTGTCTATGCATTAAGAACTTCTGAAACCTTATATGCCAAATAAACTTTTCCTCCTCTAAAATTGTTCTTGCCAGGGCTTTTGGTCACAGCTGTGAAAAAGCTGAGTATAATTGGAATGAAGCTCAGTAATAAAGTACCATGGTCAATCTTCATTACCAGAAAAAAAAAATATATATATATATAAATTATTCTGCAGCAAAATAAGGTGTAGCTATGTTTCTTTTTTATTGTCTATCTATGATTTATTTAAAACTATATTTTTTATTTCTTCTTTTTAGTTATACATGAGATTAGAATATATTTTGACATATCACATTTACATGAAGTATAACTTCCCATTCTTGTGGTTACACATGAAGTAGTGTTACACTGGTGGTGTATTCATATATGAACATAGGAAAATTATGTTTGATTCCTCTACTGTCTTTCCCCTTCCCATCCCTCTACTTTCCCCCCAGTCCTGCCAGTTGAATTTGGCAAACCTACACTCCTGCTTCCCACTTATTGTGGGTCAGCATGCGTGTTTCAGAGAGAACAATCACCTTTGGTTTTTTGGGATTGGTTTATTTCACTTAGCATGATAATCTCCAGTTCCATCCATTTACCTGCAAATGCATAATTCCATTCTTCTTTATGGCTGAGTAATATTCCATTGTATCTAGTTATATGTGAGAATAGAATGTATTTTGACAAATTACATTTACATTTTCTTTATTCATTCATTTATCGAAGGGCACCTTGGTTGGTTCCATAGCTTAGCTATTGTGTACTGAACTCTATGAACATTAATGTGTCTGCATCACTGTAGTACACTGATTTTTAAGTCCTCTGGGCATATGCTGAGCAGTGGGATAACTGGATCAAATGGTGGTTGCATTTCAAGTGCTTCTGAGGAATATACGTACTGCTTTCCAGAGTGGTTGCACCAATTTGGAGTCCCACCAGTGAAGTATGGGTGTACCTTTTTCCCCACATTTATTGTTAATTGTATTCTTGGATAATTACCATTTTGACTGGAATGAGATGAAATCTCAGAGAAATAAAACTACATTTAAATGTCTATTGATCATTGCTGTTGTCTACTCAAAACACATATTTGCATGCCTTCATACAGATAATATCGCTAGCCTTTAACAAAAAATCTATAAGAATTTTCTGACTGAATGCAGTACTGAAATTTTAAAATGGGTGTATTTCAAAGAGAATCATAACCAAAGAAAGAATATTTTTATGCTTTTCCTAAAAAAGAATTAATGGTTTAAACCTGCTTGCTTCTCAAAGAAGGAATCTAGTATGATTACTTTAAGCAGGACAAAAATCTATGTACAATACTTTAGAACTGTACTTAAAGGCTGATTAGAAATAGTTAATGTAAATCATGACTATTTTTAAAAAATTCAATTTAGTAGATGAAGTACTGTTCATGAATTAATTAAATTTTAAAACATAGTAAAAATGATAATGAAATATGGAAGAAATTAATGAATAAAATGATAGTTTATTATATCCACCTCCTATAATGCCAAACCAATTTATAATTGTAATGCCAAGTTGTTTTTATAAAATATGATTTCTCTCAACTGTTATGAGTAAACATAAAAATTCACTAAAACTTAGAATTTTAAATACTATTTCACCACAGTAATGATCATCAAAACAAGTCTAGTAAAAATGAATGGATGCAATCTCTTCAAGTGAATTCACTAACTAAATTAATGACTGGATGCAAAGTAGATGTTAGCCAGGAGGAGAAATGCAGCAACTTCTTTGTTCATCCCAGATAGGGTCATAAATATCGGAGTGTTTAGATAATAGAGATTTAAGGAAGTAGTCCTTAGGGAGAGCTGTATAATAAATAAACCTCACACTGTCTCAAAGTTCCATTTGTATCTAGTTTTGCACATGTACATTGGCTCCTTTTTTTCTATAGCATAGAGTATGCTACATTTTCTGGATGAAAGAAAAATAAGATATAGAGCTGAGTCTCCCACAGCAAATAATGTAACAGTCCAGCATGTTTTCCAAATTGTGTAGGGAGCCTAAACTAGGACATGTAATAATGTGACTTCCAACCATGGTTTAGGCCAAATTAAGATCAATACATAAAGGATATTAAATCATGCATTGGGCTGTTAGCTTAATATTGTTTGCTATGAAATTTAACTTCATAAAACAGTAATTTATTTAGGTGGTATCTAACAGGAATTTAGTCACTGCATTACAAAATGTAAACAATTACCCATTTTTTTATTGCAAAAATAATCAAGTTTCTTTTTTGATCAAAAATGTGATAATTTATTCTTTCTCTCTGCTCATATCTTCCATTCCAATGATTTATAAATTTTAATATGCAAATTCATCACCTAATGATGAATATTTGCATATTCTAACTTAGAAGATCTCAGGTGCAATGTGAGACTCTGTGAATTTAATAGCCTTTTAAGTGATACCAGTTGCTGATGGTCCACAGACCGCATTTTGAATAATACACTTCTACACATCTCTTTAATAGTACTCATTTTATTGTACTGAATATTATGTGTATTATGATAGCTGCAAATATTTTTACTCTCAGATTATAACTGAATGTCTGACATAATACATGACTAATAAGCATTCTTTGAATAGGAAAACGAATGAGTGTGCTCTGCACATTGTTTTACATCAAATGATAATAATTTTGACTATTCTAATTTTCTAAAGCAAGCCACCATTAGTTAATTAAACTTGGGTTTAAATGTTCAACCTCCCCCCTTTTGGTACATCTCTATCTTCAAGTGATGTTTTAATACTAGGCAGCAAAAATTAATTTAAGTCCCATCTGTTATCACATTATCCAAAACCACCTTGGGAAGATGTATAATTATAATTATATTTATGGTACTTTTAAAAATAGATTTTAATAAGAGACACCGATTTCCATTGAATTCTGATTAAAAGTAGAGCAAACTTTTTTTTCTGGGACGCTTTGGTGCTCAGCCAGTTCAGAGAAAGCAGAATAATGACTGATGTCTTGCATCCCTAGAAATGTCTGTCACCACTCCTCTCTCTTTCCTTTCATTCTTTTTCAGTCATAGATTATAGCTAATTATTTTCAGTGATTGTTAAAGAAATGAAGGTTCCTCAGATTACCCCCAAACTCAATTTTTCTCATTCATTTTGGTGAGAGCATCACTGAGAGAGGTCTTTGGCTCCTGGCATAGGGCTTATTATATACTGCTATGTGGAATTTATTCTCTCAAATATATTGTGAAATGTGGCATTCACTTAAAAATGCTTTCCAGAAAATCCTGTCAAGGTCATATCAGGCCTCCCACTTCACCCAACTGTGTACAAAATTGTCATAATAGAAGAGCTCTTTCAAAAATAAAGAATTTTGCTACTGCTGAGATTTTAACATATTTTAGATAAGATTTACTTGGGTGCAATTTAAAATTTCTTATTTTATTCTTCAGCATATAATCCAGAACAAAGATATTTAAATTTTCCTCTGAAACTAACTTTTCCATTTTTATGGAGAGTTGTGAAAAGTTTAAGAATCTTCTAAGATAGCTCTTTGTTCCTATGACATGTGTTGTTATATATAAATTACCTTTCAAATTACTCACTTAATTATAAAAGCAGCTTGCTTTTCTGATTACACTCTCCCCATATAAGAGCAGACACAATAGATAAATGATAGTTTCAAATAGAATTTTGCATACACACACACACACACAAAGGATTATTACAGCACATCTCCAAAAGTTTCTTGTTTTCTTACGCTCTAAGCCTTTAAATAAAAATCTCTGGGAAGGATGTGCTCTTAATAAATATATCTGTTTGCCATTCAGAGCATGAACTATGTCCCCAGTGGCTGAAAGTAGTACTTATTTACTCCGGATAGCCAAGGGGTATGAAGAACCAGAGCTATAAGCATGATATTGACAAAATCCACTAGTTGCACCTAGTGGAGCTAAAGAAGGTCAGACATTAAACTGTAGAGACCATCATTCCTGGCATTGATTCCTTTTCATGAACCTCATTAATACCTCACTTTTATACAGAAAGCCTCTCATTTTTATGCAAACGAACTTGTGCCATCTGTTCTGTTTACTCCTAGAGAGGATATTTTTCCTCCTCTCTCAATGGACGAGTGGATAAAATTAAGCTTCTCATACATCTAGATTGGTCAATAACAATCTTGCATTTAAATACTTTATATCAAACAAAAAGTGGACAATGCTTGATTTTAATCATGCTATCGATCATAGGCTATATAAGGAATAAATGTTCTTTTCAGACATAATTAGACTGATTCCCTGATTTATACCTGGAATGACAGAAAAGGGAAGTATAATCAATATTCTACACAGAATGAATGAAGAGAGAAGACACTTTTGGATTGGTAACCTCAGGAAAGATCATACTATACTCGAAGAACAGCAGAAGGAATGGAGACCATGATGGTTTTGGACAACTGAAATATATCATATGCCTATAAGGATGGCGACTCCTGAAAATATTTTAAAAGACCTCCATTAAGCAGCAGAATGAAGAGAAGAGGAAATTATTGCAAAGATAAAGCATGAGGGACAGTGAAGAGAGAGGCCAGTAAATGAACTTAGCTACACTGATGAGTTCACCATGTGTATGTGTATCAGAATGTTGCACACCTTGGGTCCCTACAATTAAACAACAATAAAAAACAAAGCACCAGAAGCTAAACTGGTTGCTTGTGAATGAGAAATGTCAGGGAAAAAGATTAAAGCATGGAATATGGCATAATTAACAAAAATAGCAAGGAAACAAGGGGAGAAAACCATAGCATTCTTCTCAAAATTGCTTGTTCATAGTCAAGAATTTAAATTACTTCATGCTCTTGCAAAGAGCACTGGTAGACGATAAATGACATTGTTGCTGTAGTTTCTGGTTGAGCAGACACTATATAAAGCCAGCTGAAATGAGGAAGCTATGTTGAGCTCTCATGTACATTAATTTTTGAACATCCCTTAATTCAATATTATATGAAAGTCTACACATAATCTACTGAGGTTCCAAGCATTATATCAAGTCAGTTACGATTATCATGATGAAAACAACTTTTCTCTCTCAATCCTAGCTCCTCATCTTCAATACTTAACCTCCCATTACGCTTTCCTATCTATAGATGCACTGAGAATTCAAGCAAAACCACAGGTTGAGTTGGAGCTAAATTATTCCCAGCATAGTTATTGACTATCTACCTTCTCATTTGAAAGAAAATAATTCTTTGTTAAAGAACACTATTAGAAGCTGTTCCCTTTATTAATTCATTAATTCTTAGTAGCAATTATATAATTTTAAATTACATAAATGGATCTTGAATAGGATATGCTTAAAGAACAGTGGATTCCAAATACCTAAATTGTTATGGCCTAAAACAATAAAAATTTAATTGAAAAAAATTACATTGAAATAAGTGTACAGTTTCACATGCATAACTCAAACTAGCCAAATGCAGCTATTTGTAAAATTAGCGGGATATTTGACAGGAATAATATGTGGTAAAATTAGATTTAGGAATCTTTTCCTACCATGTGACTACAAAACAAAAAAGTACCAGTTATTTAGCTAACTAAAGTTCTCATAAAACATGTCCCACTGAACAAAGAAAGAGATCAACTATATATACATCCAGTGACAGAAGAATTAGATTCAAATGAAGAGCTATCCTAAATGATCATTTTCAACAATATCAAATCATTGCACCAGGTGGTTTCAATTAAGGAAATACTGATACTATATTCCTGAACATTTACACAGAAAAACATTAACATAGAATATGAACTATCCAGGCAATTGAAATTTGACTTGCAATGATGCAGTATAGCTGGGTAAAGGTGAGGTGAATTTGAAAACAAGCAGCATTTGACCAGCACAGTGTGGTTTCTACTGGAATTCTACATTCCACAGGTTAGTGCTTAGGATGAAAAGGGGAGTGGGAGAAACTCTGAAAACCTTTGCCAAGATCCTCATTAAATACTAAAGCAATATAATTTTTCTAGTATGTGATATTGCATACTGGTTAACATAAGGTGTAAAACTTTTGTCTTTATAATGCCTTTTGCTTATGTATGACCTGATAGAGAAAGCATAGTATCAGAAATTTAAAAGACATATTTTCTTTTTTTTTAGCATGAATTTTTCTGGTGATTACATTCTGCAATTTTCTATCCTCACACAAACTTGCTAGTGTCTTGTATAGAATTCTTAAGGATATGTAGATGTATATTGCATAAGCGTCAGAAATTAAAACTTACTGAAGTCTTTTTTTTTTTTTTTTTTTTGGTATTACTAAGGATTGCACACAGGGTGGTGTTCATGCCAGGCAAGCACTCTTACCACTGAACTATACCCCTAGCCCTTGTTGATTTGTTCAGCAATCTGGTGACAACGGATACTGTTATGTCTAAATGATCAATGAATGAGGGTTTCACTACAGAACACTAAATTTTAAGTGTCTCTACAAAACCACAATTAAAAAAAAAAATTCCCTCCAAAGAAAAATAAGAGAACTCTGCAGGCCTACGTTGTTACTGAGTCTCCACTTTCCTTGAAGAAAGTACAAATATGCATACTCACAGTTGCTAGCAGCATTCCTTCTGTTCTCTGTGGGGATATGCACTCTTTTTTCAAGTGTATCTCATTTTATATTTTCCCTCTTAACCTACTGATTTATCACTGCCCCAGGTGTCTCAGTCATGTCATCACATTTCCCAATTTTATGTTATTCAAGAAAAATATATCACTGATGGGATAGAAATGTGATCACCTCATTTGCAAGCAATGAAGTAATGATTAAAATGGAAAATGAGTTTTCTAAGGTCCAAGTTCCCAGAAATTCAATTTGTTCCTGAGAGAAAATTTTTTCTTGACAGAACAGTCTTCTATGTTTTAACAGTTTTTTTTTCTTCTAACTACTTTAGTTAATAATATTTTCATGAAAACTATATTTTCTTTTAAAAATAAATTCTGAAATAATATATGTATTATGCACATGTAACTGTATAATCTATCTGTACATTTATCTCAGTTGAATCTTACTGCATTTTACCCCCTTTTAGTTTACTCTTTAATTTTTATTAAGTATTCTATAACCATAATTACTCTTCCCTTGTGCAGTATCTCCGAAGACTTCCAATTTTCTTTATGACACAGTTCTATAAATTATTTCATAGACTGTTTAAGAAATGACATAAAAAATATTTCTGTATTTAATCCAAAGTTCATGCTTCTCTTTCTATAATAGATGTGTCTGTCCTTTGATCAACAGAAATATGATTTCTTATAAACTGTTTTAATGAAGAAAAGCCATTCATTCCAAAGTTTTCTACTTACATGTCTCACTGGAAAAGAAGTGGAAGGTTTAAATAAGAAATATAGCAATATATTTCTAAAAGACATAAATTCACCTACTAGAACTGCAGTCCACATACTAAAAAGAAGTAATTACTATTTTCATGAGTAAACCAAAAACTCTATGATTCATAAATGCAGTTGCTATGATTTATCCAGTTTCCAAATGACTGATCAAATATGGATGTGCTCCTTCACACTTGCACTATGGAAAATACCTTTTACTAGCATCTTTCAGCAAAAGATGTATGCACATGACAGCTACCAGTAGATGAGCTCTGAAATCTATCAAGATAATAGCCTAATATTTTAAGTGTATTCTGCTTGTGCTGAATAAACACAGTATAAAGGTCACATTTTTAGATATTGAGGTACAGAATATTCAGCAGAACATTTACAAGTTTGACCTTTCAGTGAAATGTATGTTCACATGACCGTGCCATACAAAGTTCAAATACATTTCAACCATTTTCTAATCGCCTTGCAATCCTTAAATTTTTAGCACACTCTCACATGAAAGGTTAGTGTTACTTTTTAAGTCTGCGCCTCTATCTAATGTAGTGAGAAAATGTTGCTTCTCGAATTTTTCAGCATTTCCAGTTTCTACAAACTGATAATGCAGTGATGGGCAAGATGGTGAAATTAGCACTCAGGATCAGTTACAGCTCAAAGTTTTTGTCCTTCTGAATGATGGTAGAAGTTCCACAATTTCCAGGATTCATCTCCCATTAATACTCTGAGGGGAGAGTCAACACACTGAGAAGAACTAAAGCGTTTTCAGGATTGCAATTTCAAAGCCAACCTCAGCAATTTAGGAAGCAATTTATGAAGACCCTGTCTCAAAATGAAAGGATCTTAAGCATGTGACTCAATGATAACGCACCTCAGGGTTCAATTCCCAGTGTGTCTCTCTCTCTCTCTCTCTCTCTCTCTCTCTCTCTCTCACACACACACACATACACACACATACACACACACAATTAATAATTCAACACCTTTCTGGGAAATTATTGCTAGACCAACCTTCTACCCCTTACCTTCAGGAGCTCATGAATAATGGAATTAAATTTCCAAATATTGTTAATCTTATCACTGTTCAGAATCATGTAGAATAGAGAAGTCTGTTTAATTAAAGCCCTATTAATAACATATCACCTTCCTTGGTAAGTGACTTAGAAGTAGAAATTACTTCCCCCAAACCCAAGAAAGCAAACATAGGAGGTGTGGCTGTAGAGATCATTGAATCGTCAATGTGAAAATCTTGAATATGATGGAAAGGGACTTATCTAAGACCCACAGTAGAAAATTATAGTGATAACATTAACTGAATTCTTTTGCTGCATCAAGTATTAGAAGTGTACTCATTTAAGACTGAGAGATGGTTTTAATCTATCTTATGTTTGAAGCATCTGATATCCCAGTAATAAGTGGAATACTTCACCAAAAGATTTTTTTTCTTCAAGTTCCGGCAATGCATACCTTTTAATAATGTTGCAGATTAGATCTATACCTGCTCCACATTTCCATCATTTTTCTCAGACTATCCAGATAACACAGGAATTTTCTCATCTTGGTGATAGTAGAAGTTAGAGTGGATCAAAAACTGGTATGCCGAGTCAGAGTTGGACCTACCTGTCCCATCTGTTCAAATCTGAAGTTATGTGTTGAAGTCAAACATCACAATCAAAAGGTATGTGTAGAAAGAGAGGTGGAGAATTAGGTACAATAATGAAACCTCCAATAGCATAATATGTACCAGGAACCATTCTAAGAATTGAGAATATAGAAATGAAAAGCACAAAGAAACTGTTGGAGTTTGAATTCTTTTGGAGATACAGACAACAAATGAATAAGCATACAACGTGAAAGGTTTCCATAAGACCTCTGAAAACAAACCAGAAGAAAATATGACATATAGATATGGAAGTAATAGATTCTATTTAAATATGGGTAAGCAAAATGTGGCCTATAGGTCAAAGCTGGCTTCTTGCCCATAACTGTAAATGAAGTTTTATTAGAATATATTAAATCTGATTGTTTATACCCATGTAGAAAACAATTTTCTAGTTGCCATGAAGGCAGTATACAACTAGCATCAAGTTTATTCATTGCCATTGCTCTGGGGACCACACAAGTTTGAAGACCTTTGTCCACACAAGTATCACAATACTGGCCTTGCTTTAGATGCTAAGTCTCACATTGAAAAGACCAGTATAAGAATTATAGTCCTCTGCTATATGTCAAAGGATAAAAGAGTGAAAGGAAGTTTAATATCACTGAGATGTTGATTGATTTACTTACTTGCTTCTTACCTGTGTAACATATTGACAATTGCCTTTTACTGACAGCCAAGTGAAGGTTGAACTTATAACATTTGACCCAGAAGCCATTTACTCAAATGTTAGCAAGGTCTTAGATAACTGCACTTACATTTCAAAAACAACTCAACCATTTACCCTTTGGCTACCTTCTGTAGGTAAACTGAACCTCTCCTCCTTATTTAGTTATGGCAAATTAGTAACAATATAAACATAATTTTTACACAGAATCTTTAAATGTTTGAATTTGCCTTATGTTATTGAACTCAGTATCTTTTTTAATGACACATTGATGGTCATGCCTTTAAAGAGTAAAACACAACCAAAACATGAGGTCTGGTGATGTAGCTCAGTGGTAGAGCATTTGCCTAACATGCATAATGTCCTGGATTTGATCCCCAGCACAGCAAAAAAATAAAAATAAAAAAACACCGTCAGAAGGATTAGGGCTTCTTTTTTCTTCTTTATATAGCCATGGGAATTTTCCTACATGAGGCAGTGAATATTAAGAACTTACATGAAATAAACTATGATAAAATGTCACTAAAAATAGATAACTAAAGTACATGCTTAAAAGAGTTCAGTCCCATTTCCTAATGTTTGTTTTATGCACTATACACTCAATTCAAATAATATTTCTATAGCAGTCCTATCATTTTACTTCCATGTGCCCTTTCTTTTCCAGTCAGTACAATAAATCCATTTCTTTGTTTCATGCATGCACATATCCCACTCAGTATCCTGGATGCAGTCTTCTGTACTTTGATTTTCTGGTTACACACGAACAAAACAAGCTTGAATTCTGTTCTTTATTGACTTTAATCAATATCTATTTGATGCAAAAGGTCTCTTTCCCACCTTGCAATGGATATTTTTTTTGCATGTATATGCCATGCTTCCTCAGGGACATAAGTTCTGAGGGACGGATCAGTACTTTTTGCCTCTCTGAATGTCCTGAACCCCAATTCCTTTTAAGAGTTGAGACGCTATATGATATTTAATGCATCTATATGCTTACTTTATTTTTAAAACAATTAAGTTGAAAAAAGGAAAAGAAGTCAAAATTCTCACTACCAAAGAAAGATGGATGTGGACTTCTATATAATTGCCTTTGCACTGAATCTTAGTTTGAAAACGTGATGAACGTCAACTGAATATCCTGAGATATGTGCTGTTATTCATATATGTGCTTTTATAAAGATGTTAAAAGTCACTTTGCAAATAGGAGAATTCCATTTTCTAAAATAAACATGGCCTCTAACATAAAACCTTAGTATCTGCTTTGTCACCAACATACCTGAATTTCATATAAGAGAACTATGATACTTGGGTCATTATTTGTACAGGTTGTTCCACACTTATTTTGAGTGAGATGAGAGTAGTGAAATTTCCTCAAAAGTACTTGCATTACTCGTGTGCTACCATCCGGAGTTTTCCCTGGAAAAAAATTATAATTTACAAAGCTAAATAAAGTACTACATTTTCTGAAAGTTTGACCCGTTGGAAATAATAAAAACTGAAAATGATCGTCTGTATTGAGGCATGCAATTTCAGCTGCGTGTTAGAGATGAACGACTCGATTTTAAAGAAGTTATTTTAGAATAAACAGCTGTTAGTGGTGGAAAGGTTACCATGTTTTAACAAAATTGCCACCTTACTTTAGCCTGTTACCTCACTGAATACAGTTATTCCTTTCAAATGGTTCAGAATGATTATTAAAATGTTGTAAGTTTAAATATCTTTGTCTGGGGACACAGCGCTGTGGCTCTGGGTGAGATTTAGCTGGGACCAGAGCTGCTTGCCGGATCCTGCGGCGCCAGTCTAGAGCTTCCCTGGCGAAGAGGCGCCATCTTCAGCTATCTGAGCCCTCGGACCTAAGCCCACCCCTTCCC